>JAKSZP010006920.1:0-96644 GCA_022478985.1 Massospora cicadina
TTATAATGCTATTTTTAAAAAACTGTTAGAGAATAAGCAGGATGTCCATCTCTTTATACTTAGCACTGATGGGCAGAGAGTCCTAAATGTGTGTCATAGCTTGATAATGACATAATTGTGGGAACCAATAGTAAGGACAAAGCTGCACGTTAGGAGGCCAAAAAGGTGAAGTTGGCAGGCCTCCCTGACCTTAAGTTCAACATGGACCAACGCTGGGTACAGGACAAATATGCTCAGGCTAGTCCTGGGAATGTGCTTGATGCTCATCTTGGCTTTACAGCCAGGGCGTTAAAACGCACCACTACATATTAAATTATATGGTTCAATTTGGTTGCTTAATGAACAGGATTTTTGAAACTCATTAAATTCTAAAATCACTAAATTGGGTTAGCCTTGCCTTCAAATCAATAATTTGAGTTTGTCAATCTTAAGCTATAGTATCCTGGCTAATGGAAGCGTGAACTTATTGGTGCACTTGGGTTTAGCGCCACTTCCACTGATTAATGATTCCCAACACTTGTTTAAGAATAATTACTCAAGACCAACCTTTCTTGTTAGTCAACTTACTTTAATAAAATTTCACAGTCATTTACATTTTTTTTAAATTTATGGTTACTGGGGTGAACCTGTGCGTAGACATCCTTGAGGAAGTCTTTAACAACGTTGGCCGTTCTACATTCACAAAATTATCTACAGGATCAAGTGCACCGTTGGGCCACCTTGGTCCCCTCCATACTGAGGCATCCAAACCCTCCAGAACAAGTAATCAATTTGTTATGGGGTCCCAGGTGGGTTCCACCCAAATGTTACTGCTTACTTGTTATCAAATACTCTATACTGCATTATCCACCCTTGCACTAGGTTACTTTGGCTCTGGCATCCTTTGCGGTGCCCTGCTTGCCATTTCTCTAATAATTAGTTCCATAACGGTGTGACTGTGCATCTCACACCACTGTATTAGGAATGGGAGAGTTACAGACACTCTTCTTACATTAGTCAACCAACCAATTTAATTTACATGCACAAATATTATCCATGTGGGGCTTTTGCTAAGTGCAAATTGGGTGCACCTGCCATTTGTCTTGGCCTTGATGGGGCTAACCACCGTTTGCTAATTTGACCAAAGGTTAGTGAGTCTTGGTGTTATTCTCACTACCTATACTGGGAAGTTCCCACCCTTCTTATACCTGGTGGATACGGACGCTTTGCAATATGGGAGTCATGTTTACCCAACTTTCCACTGAAATTAAAGATAACAAAATAAATGAAATGGTTTTTTCTTAGAACTGCGTTTGGATGGTGTAGGCAGAATCATTGATGAAGGGCCTGGTGGTGATAGCCTTGGATAACGATGTACAACCTGCCGCTGAAATGGGTATAGGGTTGTTCACGTTCCAAAACGCGTTTTATAACGCCAATTCCTTATATGAAAACAAGCCAAATATCCTCTCTTGTGGCTCTAGTATGGAACCAATTTCAGTATACCAGATCACCCCAGATAACCTGCGCTTGATTCCTACCATGATCCACAGAACACAGGCGGTGGAAAAAGAGTTACATTTACAACATAAAGTTGTTTATGCCATAGCTGAAGATATGGTGTGATATGTGGCCTTATTAGTAAGAGTGGCCAATTATCCCTCTCCATTTTATGATGCAAACACCTATCCTGGTGGCATGCTTATGCCCGATGAAGAATTTTTTGGTGAAGTATTGGCGTTGTCTGCTTTGAATAAAGACCATTCTGGATATTTTTTGTTGACTGCTACCCTTTCATCCCTTTAGGGAAAATCAACATAACTATTTTGATGGATACAGGGGCCTCTGAGAATTTTATTGATCAATACCTAGCCAACTACCTTGAACTGAGTTACTTGCCAGGTGGTATGGTTAGGGGAGGGGCTTTCAAAGGTATTCCCACGCTGAAAGTTCTAGGGTTAATGGATTATCAAGTTGGCAAATACCATTTGGCTGACTGCTTTCAAGCTATCAAAAACCTCTTATACCCCATCATTTTGGGTGTATAGTGGCGGCAAAAGTTTAACGTCAGAACCAACTTGAAAGACAACACCTTGCTCTTAACTTTAAATAATGGTTAAATTTTAGTTGTCCTTTTTGTCTAAGGCTAATTTTCAGGGAGATCTTCCCCTCTGCCACAATATCCACACACTCAGTCTTGCTCCGTTGCTGAAGCCCTCTTTGGAGGTAACCTTACCTTCCTGTTTGAAAAGGTTGAAATCTTCGTTTGATGCAGATTCAGTCAATGTACTACCAGCTCATTCAAAGTTTGCTTACAAGTTCAAACTCTCCATTGATATGGTGCATATATCTTCCCCAATTTACCCTTTGACTGTATGGGAGGAAGCAGCATTAGATGTGTGGGTTAAGGAGCAGTTAGACAAAGGAACGATTTTAGTGTATCTCCCCAGTATGATTCCCACTTATTTTTGTGAAGAAAGCCAATGGTACTTTACGCCCATGCATAGATTATGGGAACCTAAACAATTTCACTGTACCATATTTACACCCCATCCCATTTTACTCTCAAATTGCTTGCTATGTGGAGAAGGCCTGATTCTTTTCCAAACTGGATTGCTTAAATGCATTCGATCATATATGAATAAAAAAGGGCCAGGAGCGGCTCACCACACTTTAAACCTGAGAAAAGAATTTTCCAGTTTCAGGCTATGTGTCATTGAATCGGCCTAAGAAGTTTAGAACAGCCTGCCAGTCAGGATGCTTGAGCAACCAAAAGGCAAGCCAGAATGCCAGGGGCATTGCTGACCATGAGACTTGATATGGAGCCAGGAAGTGTGATACAACAAATTGGTGACCTAGCAGCAAGGTAAGGAGTACTCTCTGGACCCAATCAGCAACAGAGGGAGCCATGGTGACCAAAAAAATAGGTAATGTCCACCCAAGATGCGGGGTGATGGACCACCAGAGAAATACCATCAGGGATGCGGCAAAGGGAGAAAAATAAACAAATAAAATGTTTTTTGGTAAAATTTTATTGGGAAGGAAAGTAAGAAAATTGACCAACAATTTTCTCAGTGCCATGCAACTGATTAAATAGTGGTTGATTGGGTAGTGACAGGGTGGGATTGGGGCCCAACAAATTAAGCCTGACCGACGCATTGTTCAGGAATGGGGGGCTTATTCTTTGAGAACCAACATTGCAAAATTTGGTGGCAGGCCGAGTCTCTGTCAGTTCAACCTCAAACGTCCAAACCAGGGCTTGCCTACATTTCTGACAATTAGCATGACGGCATTTGGCCCAACGGGTGATGGGAATCCCCCAAGGCCATCCCTTATAGGGATGGGTCCATTTGGTTGGGAACGGGTTCAGGATGGCCAACCCACCCTCACCCGGTCATTTAACCATTCATTCAGTCAAGAGCAGCATATCAGGTGCAGCACCCAAATTGCTATTCGAGGGCTTCAAACTTACATCTATAGCACCCAATATTTGTTCAACTGGTCTAGAAATTGAATTGGGTACCATCGGGCGATCTGGCCAATATCTCATCCTTCATGCTCCTACAGCCATTTGAATTTTGCACATCTGCAAGATTGCCAACCAAATTAAATCTGACCAATTTCAATTTGATAAACTCAGCGCAGATTTTGTCAATTCCCTGCAACAGTTTTGCTGAGGTAAGTGTGGGTATTGGGGGTGGGATTCAAAGTGGATGAGCTGTTACCCATTGCTCATCTACTACATGAGCGAGATCGACCTGAGTGATGAGGGGTACCGCCATCCTCTTTGGTATCTTCTTATTCAGGAATGGGAAGATGGAGTAATTGAGAGCCAAAGGACGTTCCCCAAGACTTACATTACCCTTTCCTTTTTCCAAAGGAATGGCACCCCCACCGGGAAATTGCGCCAGAGCCACATTCTTGTGTGCTTTAGGTAGCTTGATAGCCATAATCATCGCGATTTTCTGAGGGGGACAGGGAGCCTCAGGGTGGGATGCGTGGAAAGCTTCGACCAGAGACATGCAATTTATGCAATCGCACACCTTGAACCAACTATTTTCATAAGCTGGGTATCTTTTCCAGGCCACGAGATATTGAACTGAACGCCACAATTTGCGAGATGCCAATATAGCTTCTACCTCAGCCTCTTCCTCACTATTGACAATGATTGGTTCCAGGTTCATGGGAATTACACCTTTGAAGGGTGACAACTGGGAAACATGGAAGACCGGGTGCTGCTTCCAATGTGTGGGAAGCTTCAGGTGGAACGCCCCGTTACCCAATACTTCCTCCACTAAGTGAGGGCCCAAACGCTTAATGGCGAACTTGCGGGAAGGGGTTTGCATTTGCAAATGCCAGGTATTGAGCATGACATAAGAACCCACCATAAAATTGTGACCCAGCATGTGCTTATGGTCCGCGAATTGTTTATAATCATCAACTGCTTTGGTGAGGTGTTCCTGTACCAAGGCTTGAGTTGAATGAATATGGGTAGCATGATTTGTAACAACTTGAACTTTGGGTTGCAAGCATGATCCAACTGAAAACAATGGGTTATAGCCCAGTGTTGCTTCATATGGTGAAAACCCCGTGGAGGCGTGGATCCCATTAATGTATGCAAATTGAGTGAGAGGCAAGTCACCGGACCAGGTATCATGTGCTGCTGCGGCATAGCAACGCAGGTATTGTTTGAGGACTTGATTAACCCGCTCAGTCTGACTGTCAGACTGGGGGTGATACGCCGTGGATCAACAAGGGGTTATCTTCAGGATTAATAGGAGCTCATTCCAAAAGCGTGCAGTAAACTGAGTGCCCCAGTCACTAACAATTTCCTGGGGAAGACCAAACATTGAAAACACATGTTGTACAAAAAGATGGGCAGTTTCTTCCGACATAATTGCAGAAGTGCAAAGGGATAAAAAGGGAGAATTTAGTGAAGCGATCTACCACCACCATTATTGCTGTGAACCCATTAGAACAGGGGAGATTGACAATAAAGTCTACAGATACCGAGGTCCACGGACCTTCCGCCTGCTGTAAAGGGTGTAGGAGGCCATTCTTACCGGAATGATCTGACTTGGCCCTAGCACAAGTAACACAATCGGCAATCCAAGCTGGAACCTCTTTGGTCAGTCCTGCCCAATTGAAGGTACACTTGATCAGATTGATGCATCTTTTGTTACCAGGGTGTCCAACTGTGGGAGGATAATGGTGTGCGCGGAATACTTTTGGGCTAAGGGGGGGAACCCACACATGAGAATGGAAGTAAATGAGACCCTCTTCTAAAGAATATAGGGAGTGTTTAGGACTCGAGTTTGTCAACTGTTTGACCAACTCCACACCCTCAGGACAAGCCATTTGAGCGGCCAACACTTGAGCCAATAACAGTTCATCAGGAGACAATGCGGCGGAGGAAACAATGGAAGGAATGATTGACAGGATCTGAGTGTCAGGGATCACGGTAATAAGACTTACTCCAGATTCCAAGGGGCAGTGAGCAGGGCTACGACTTAAGAAGTCAGGGAGGACATCGAGTGCACCTTTGACAAATTCATATTTGAAGTTGAAACTACACAGGTCCCAATAGGTTCAGGCCTGCTGGTGCGCCAATTTTTGAGGTTTGCGGAAATACAAGAGAGCCTGATGATCCATGTGAACCATTAGCTCGTGACAGGCACCCTGTAACAGTTATTGCCAATGAGTTAAAGCCCATGCAACAGCTGCCAGTTCCTTGTCATAGATGGCCCAAGACTGATTCATAGTAGTGAATTTTTGGGAAAAATAAGTGACCAGATGTTCAAGACCATCGTGGTCCTGAAGCAGCACCACGCCCACTGCTACTGATGAAGCATCACATGTGACGATATACAGTTTGGTGGGATCAGCGTGTTTCAAAATGGGGGGAGACATGAACACCTCTTTGATTGATTCAAAAGCCTTCTGACATTTGGGGGTCCAACAGAATGGTACATTTTTCTCAGTGAGGGGATGGAGCGGAGCGGCCAACTGAGAAAGTGTGGGGGAAAATTTTTTCAAAAAAATGATAGTTCCCAAGAAACTCCGAAGTTGCTTCTGTGTAGTTGGAGTTGGCCATTCTCAGATTGTATCTAATTTGTTGGGAGGGATAGCGACACCTTTTAGAGAACTAGGTTTCCAAGAAAGGTAACTTCTTCCTTATAAAATTCGCACTTGGAAGCTTTGAGGAACAACCCTGCTTTATGCAGGGTGGACACCACCGCTTTCAAGTTGATAGTGTGTTGTTTGGAGGTTGGGGAATGGGCCTGGATATCATTGATATATGAAATAGCACAAGAGAACCGTAGATCCCCTAACGTGTTGTCAATCATTCGTTGGAATGTAGCAGGAGCATTTTTCAACCCAAAGGGCATTACGCGAAATTGGAAAATGCCTCGCCTCAACCTAATTGTGGTCAACCATTCCTGGCCTTCCATCACCCAAATTTGATTGAAAGCGTTCACCAGATCCAATTTTGAAAAAACATGAGACTTAGCAATCGCCTGACTGATTTTCTGTTCTAAGGGCAATGGGTAGGGATCTGTAACTGATATTTTGTTCAGGTGATTGTAATCTATGCAGGGATGGAGTGATCCATCCGATTTTCTTGCAAATACAATAGGGGAGGCGATGGGAGAGGTTTCTTTGAACAACCAGCCTTTTTTTAACATATCGTCCAACCAGGTATTGAGTGTGACCTCTTCCTCCACTGTATGAGGATACAATGGGCACTTGATGTTCACCAATTATACAGTTGTTCAAAATCCACAATTGTACCTGGAATGTTTTGGCAGGTGGTCCGCTTTTTCCATATCAAAAATTTCCTGATATTGCATTAAGCTTTCAGGGGAATCAGCCGGGATGCCCACAGAGGTAACTAAGGTAGTGATAGAGCTGGTTCCTTGTATTTTTTGAGGGTGTTGGTCAAAGGGAACTCTTACTCTGAATCATCATTGGTAAACGACAAATATATTAGATTTTAAATGAATCTTCACATGTTGTCAACGCCACCATCCCACACCCAAGATCACCGGGAATACCAGGTTTGGCATGGCCAAAAAACGATCACAGAAATTATATTGGTGGATTGAGAAATGTAACGGCCAGCGAATGACATATGAAGACTGGTAAGTAGATGAGGCCACCATTACTGAGGCGCTCACATCCATTTCCAACTTTAATTGTTGTGCCAACTTGATGTTCATGAAGTTCCCCACCACTCCGGCATCCACCGGGGCTTCAAAGGATACATGATGAGGACTGACACTGATTCTCATAGGGATAAGGAAATAAGCGGAATTTTTTTATCTGGAGATTTGTCCAACTTGAGAACAACTGAGGAGATAGCGGGTATGTCAAATCTGGGGTCAGAGTTTTTAGCTGGGGCAAAAATTGGGAGTACAAGTGCGGGAGAATTTGTTTCTTCCATCTGGTTTTGAACAGAGTCATCCATAGTTGAGAGGGTAACCACTGTGGCGCCCAATTCGAAAATCAAGGCGCAAATGGCTGGAAGTAATGGTTGGTCGATTATGTCATGGAAACAGCAGAAGAAGTTTAGATCAGCCTGCCAGTCGGGATGCTTGAGCACCCAAAAGGCAAGCCAGAATGCCAGGGGCATTGCTGACCATGAAACTTGATATGGAGCCAGGAAGTGCGATACAACAAAGTGGTGACCTAGCAGCAAGGTAAAGAGTACTCGCTGGACCCAATCAGCAACAGAGGGAGCCATGGTGACCAAAAGAATTGGTAATGTCCACAAAAAATGCGGGGTGATGAACCACCAGAGAAATGCCATCAGGGATGCGGCAAAGGGGGAAAGATAAACAAATAAAATGTTTTTTGGTAAAATTTTATTGGGAAGGAAAGTAAGAAAATTGACCAACAATTTTCTCAGTGCCATGCAACTGATTAAATAGTGGTTGATTGGGTAGTGACAGGGTGGGATTGGGGCCCAACAAATTCAGCCTGACCGACGCATTGTTCAGGAATGGGGGGCTTATTCTTTGAGAACCAACATCGCAAAATTTGGTGGCAGGCCGAGTCTCTGTCAGTTCAACCTCAAACGTCCAAACCAGGGCTTGCCTACATTTCTGACAATTAGCATGACGGCATTTGGCCCAACGGGTGATGGGAATCCCCAAGGCCATCCCTTATAGGGATGGGTCCATTTGGTTGGGAACGGGTTCAGGATGGCCAACCCACCCTCACCCGGTCATTTAACCATTCGTTCAGTCAAGAGCAGCATATCAGGCGCAGCACCCAAATTGCTATTTGAGGGCTTTAAACTTACGTCAATAGCACCTGATATTTGTTCAACTGGTCTAGAAATTGAATTGGGTACCATCAGGCGATCTGGCCAAAATCTCATCCTTCGTGCTTCTACAGCCATTCAAATTTTGCGCATCCACCAGATTGCCAACCAATAAAAATCTGACAAATTTCAATTTGACAAACTCAGCGCAGATTTCTGCTAATTCCCTGCAACAGTTCTGCCGAGGTAAGTGTGGGTATTGGGGGTGGGATTCAAAGTGGATGAGCTGTTACCCATCGTTCATCTACTACATGAGCGAGGTCGCCCTGAGTGATGAGGGGTACCGCCATCCTCTTTGGTATCTTCTTATTCAGGAATGGGAAGATGGAGCAATTGAGAGCCAAAGGACGTTCCCCAAGACTTACACTATGCCCTTTGGGCTTAAAAAACCTGCTATCTTCCAACGTTGTTTAGATGCGGCTTTGAGACCTGTTGGGTGTGTTCATGATGGCCTACATGGATAATATTCTGGTATTTTCCTTGATCATGAGCTCCATGCAGTATACCTTCAGCAAGTGGTGGAGAGGTTAAAGGCAGCCAACCTTATGCTGAAAATCAGTAAGTGTTAGTTCTTCAAGTCCCAGGTCACCTTCCTGGGCAACTTTATCTTTGACCAAGGACACATGATAACTCCAGACAAGGAGAAGATGATTTGTGAGTGGCCCACTCCAACTTTGGTCAAGGAACTGAGAAGTTTTTGGGGACGTGTATATTCCTTAAGAAATTTATGCCCAATCTTTCAGAGGCGGCAGTGCCCCTGTATAAGGTGAGTTGAGCTAAAGTTCTCCAGTGGTCCCCATTTTGAAAGATTCCTTCCAAGCAGTAAAGTGCACTCTGTTGTCCACGTCTGTCCTTCATCATGTAGATTCAGAAAAAGAGATCATTGTGTCTACTGATGCCTTCAACTTTACCATGGTGGCTGCCTTATTACAGGTAAGCGAGAATGGAAGTGAGCATCTGGTAGGATACTATTTCCAGGAAGTTGTCTCTACCTGAATTAAACTATGCCAAATACAACAAAGAGTTATTAGCAGTGGTGAAGGCACTGATTTATTGGCGTCATCATTTGCTTGTCTCATCCCAACCCTTCTGCAAACGTACAGATCACTGTGCCTTACTGTACTATCACACACCTCATGTCTTAACCCAATGTCAAACCAGCTGACATGAGACCTAGCCCAATTAGTGTTTTCCTATGAGTTTACTATGGGCAAGTAAAATGGTTTGGCAAACGCTTTGAGCTGCAACTCTGCACTTGCAGCCAATCTGAAGAAGGTAGAGGTGCAAAATACACATTTGATGATTCCTCCAGGTAAGATTGTGTCTCAACTTTCCTCTCTCTTAACCCATGGGCCAGCACTTTCTCCTTTAGAAAACGTGAAGGAATAAGGTATTCTCAGAAAGGTAGTCCTTTCACAGCCTTTATTGGCTGAATATACTATGATCCTTACCAATAGCTCGTTGAATCAGGAGGACATTACCAGAGTTTACTACATGAAGGATGAGACGGTGTGGTTTCAGGGGTGCCTATGGGCTCCCGCTGGACCACTTATCCTGGAAATCATCTGGGACCATCATGACGGAATCACCGTTGGTCATCCTGGGAAGGCGAAGACTCTGGAGCTAATTTGCCACACTTACAATTGAAAGGGACTAGCCATGCAGGTGGCCAGGTATTGTACAGAGTGCCTGGTCTGCAATCAAATGAAACTGAATTGCCAGCCACTAGTAGAGACATTGGTACCAGTTCAGAAGACTAAAGGGCCTTGGACTTCTTTATAGGTGGATTAAAATTTAAGGAATTACCTGTATCTGATAGCTATGTTGCCATCATGGTAGTGGTGAACCATTTACAAAAAGGTTTCCCACTTTATCACTGAAGAACCACAATAACTGTGGCTGAGATGGCCCAGCTCTTCATCTCTCATGTGTTTGCTCTTCACGGGGTCCTCAAGAGCTATTTAGTAATTGTGGACCCCAAATTATCTATATCTTTTGGGAAGAGTTGTGTAAGGCTCTTCAGATTCGCCCCTGCCATTTGACTTCCTATCATTTCAATCAGATGGGCAAACTGAACAAGTGAACCAGTGTTTGGAACAGTTCCTATAGTGTTGCACTGCTGAAGATCATTCAGATTGGGGTTTTCACCTTTCCATGGCCCAGTTTAGCTACAACAACACTCAACATGCGTTTATTAATTATTCCTAATTTTTTGCCAACCATGGGTTAACCCCACCTTAAACATGGAGCCCAGTTGAAAATCTAAAGTTGAAGTGATGATGGACTTTGATAAAACTACCAAGAAAGTAAACCAGGGGGTTTCCACAAATTTGGAGGTGCAATGCAAGTTTATAAGGAGAATACCAGTGTAAAGAGATGGGTGGGTCTTGCATACAAGGAAGGGGATCTTGTGATGCTTGATGTTCAAAACATCCCTACCAAGCATCCAAGTAAAAAGCTGGGACCAAAAAGGATTGGCCCTTACCGCATTGTCAGAAAGGTGGGCCATGCCTCATACATGTTGTATCTTCCCCCTCGTTCCATATCTTTTCAGTCTTTCATGAAAGCAAGCTGACGTTATTTAAGAGCCCCCACCAGTGACCCTGGAAGCTTATCTTGTGGATGGGGCACCGGAGTGGGAAGTGGATGAGATTGTAACCTCACATTGGGTAAGAAGAAGACACAAGTATCTTGTATCCAGGAAGGGATTTGATGCAGAAGAGAACAGTTGGGTCCCAGCGCATGACTGCACCCATGTCCAAGACCTAATTGAAGTATTCCACAAGCGTTTCCCTGAGGCTGCAGGTTCCAAGTCCAAGCAAGCCATCACTGCCATGAAGTTGGACCTGCTCACAAAAACTTTTCTTGGCAAATGCCCCTGGAAGGGGGGTGGAACCCAAAAAAGAGGAGAGGGTAATGTTCTGTTTACATGACTTTATTGAGGGGACCAACTTCCATGACAAGTCTGGGTGTCAAGAGTAAAAAAAGTCAAGTTACAGGACCTCCCTGACTTAAGGCACACCTTGGACCAACGATGGGTGCAAGCCAAATATGCTCAGGTTGGTTCAGGGGAAGTGCAAGATGCCCAGACATGTATTATGGCAGTGGCATTAAAATGGATGAGTTACCTTCTAAATGATGACAGCTCAGTTCAGTTCTTAGGAAAATGGGGTTTGAAAATGTTCAAATTTTAAAATTTAAACTTGGGTCAGCCATGCTGTCAGACGTTTGCCCTTCCAGCTGCAAAATAAGAATGTTTTGGGTAAAAATCAGCTGAAAAGGGGAAATGTCAGTCATATGCAAGTTTTAAATTATAATATGAAGGATTAAATATTACTAATGATTATATTGGCCAAAAGACCCTGGCAAATTCTTGATGAAACCCCACAAATCAGTTTAACATGATTTTGAATACTTCATGGGCAATAAAAATGAGATTGAGCAGTCAAATTACTCTGAACATGCGGTGGACCCTGGGGTGTCCATTGGTTGGTACTCCTCCAGCTGAAACCAGGTCCATTCAAGCACCGATGTGGGGACCACCCCCTCTATAGGTGTGTCAGGGGTCCCCAAAGGTAAAATAATTTTCTCTGATGGGGATTGGCAAAGTTCATTAAATTGTTACCTCATGGGTACATATTGCCAAAAGTTAACTCCCATCCATCATTCAGCCAAAGTAAAGCAAGTATTCTGAGCTTTGATAAGCTGAATGTGCATATTTCCTTATTTAGACTGCAGCAAGCTGTTCTAAACTTATTAATGAATCCCTTGACTATCAATACAGTTTCAATACTGAAAGGTCAGTTATTGAGGGGGTTGTTTTCTTTTTTTCCATGCTGCTAATAAAATTTATAAAAGCCCAAATTTTTTTAGTTCTTTCTTTTTAATTTTATTTAAAATCTTTGTAGAATCCAGAAGCAAAAAGCACCAGTGAGCAGAAATTAGCTAGATTCCTACACATGCTACAATAGATAACTCAAGTTTAGTTAATCTCTAGATTTAGTACCCTGCCCAATAAAAGCATGCACTTATTGGTGCACCTGGGCATAGCACCACTTCCGCTAAATGATTATTCCTTTAAAATTATTTATGTATGATTCTACAAGGCCAACCTTCCTCATTGGCTGTCTTCCTTTCAATAAAATCCCATTATTTTACATTTTTTAATACGTTAACTTGGGTGAACCTGTATGCGGACCTCTTTGAGGAGGTCTTGAGCAATGACAGATGTTTTATCTGCACAAAATTTATGACCATAATTGGGGTACCGCTGGGCTGCCCTGATCCCCTCCAGACTGAGGCACCCAAGCCTTCCAGCCCTGATCGCTGCTTGGATATGGACTCCCCTTTGGGGTCTACCCAAGCCTTGTTGTTTGTTTGCTAACTTTTAATCAATACCACGTTGTACACCCTTGCCTTTGATACTTTTGCTCTAGCCCACTGTCAGATTCTGGTGGTTGACTCAAAAATAAGCCTTTAACAAACATCAGATTTGGCCAATTATCATTTCAACGCTTGAGCTAACACCTATACTCTCACCTCAAATCCTATTGAAACTATATAATTTGGGATGAATATCTCAATGTCAATTCAATCAAGTATTTATTAAAGCGCTTGGCTGAATATGCTTGCATATTATGGCTGATTTCCTTTACATCAAATCTCAGCAAGTGGTCCTGATTATTGGTAACACAATCAATCAACTTTTATATAAAATTGTTCAGGACTGACCTGAAGTTAATGTCTAAAAATCTCATGAACCATCAGACAAATTAAAAACGTAATCAATTTTCTGCCCTAGGCGAAATTCGTATGTCAATCCATGTAATTAGCACAATAGCACTTGCATGGACCGCCCAAAAGGGAGTACCTAGTGCTATTGAGGGAAAGGCCTGCTGACATCCTGATTAGGGGTACATCATCTACATCAATCAAGGAAAGAATTTCACAGAAGGTGTATTTCATCAGCAGTATGATGAAACACAAATCAATAAAATCCTAGGACAATTTTGCATGATTTTATTGCAAGTTTTGTTCCTGAAATTATCCCGATTTTGAGAGTATTTTGCCACCAATAAACCTAAGGAAAGGTTTCAGTTGTATCAGTTCAAGGGCCAAACTGAGGTGGTAAAATACCATTCAAAATATTGTGCTTGCATGTGGCCAGGAGATGCCCTAGAGGTATAAATACTGGCGCCTGGCTTAATGACTAATTATCAAATAAATACCTTCTAGTAAAAGATTTTTTTATTTTATCCTCTTCTTAGTTTTTGCAGAGTTTTACCTGTGAAGTGTCAGAAAGCTGAAAGCGCAGCTTGTATTGAAATCTGCATTGGAAGAAGTTCCTAAATATTTTGGGAAAATTATGCCCAAAATTGACCAGAAGCCTTGGGGCTATATTAATAGGTCTAGTGAGTTTCTGAACGGTAAATATACTGCAAGCCACTGGCCATATTGAGGATCATCTGGTGGAACTTTGACCCAAATAAACGTGCAGAACATTAGTTTTTTAAGCGAGTGATCCTCAAATTTTGACAGCTGGTGCTCATTCAAAACTGATGACACTCTCAAAATGTATTCCAGTAACCAATTCTTGGCAGATTCAGCCAGACAAAAAAGTGACATTGAGATGAAAACTACCAATAAGGCCATCTCAGATTATTTTCCATCACCAAGGCTCAAAGCTGGTACCTCCCACACCCAAAATCTTGTCAAAGTGGGGGAGCTCATGCAGCAAAACCAGTTGTCCCAAATAGGGATGAGGATGATGCCTTGAACAACAAGTAATTTTCAAAGATTTGGACGGTTGTGTCAATATTGCAGGCCAGAAATACTGAAATTACTCAGGAAACTTGGGAACTCAGAATGCAATTCTCAACTGCAAATTCTTGAGTAGATAGTATGGGAAAAGACATTAAAAGCATAACGTCCAATTAAGCTTTTTTCAAAGAAAAACATGACAACCTCAAAAAACAAAGCAGCCAATGCTCACCCAGCTTTGACAAAATAAAAATAGGAAAAAGCTCTGTCCGTTTGGCCAAAAACATTTTGGAAAAAACTAAGGCTGAATTCAAGCATCAGAATCCAGTAGTTCAGAGCAATATCATTAAACTGAATCATCAGAAATTGACACTGAAGCAGAGAACTGATATTTCGAACATCTGTTCTATGCCTAGAGTACTGGCAGCAATCCCAACTCCAGATACTTCCCAACGGGAAAAGAGGGCTGTTTATGGGCGATGATACACCAAGACATTCAAGAAGAAGTACAACCCTTGTGCCCAAAACAGGGCGAGATGACTTCAAACCATTGAAATTACCAAAGTTTGATAAGGATGGAAACGTTCACTCTTTCCTCAAGTTATATGAAAAAGCAATGAGAAGAGCATCAGACCATGCAAAAGGATTGACTTATTAACTCACTCAATGCCATAGCTGTGACCTCGTTATGCCCTATTTGGGTGACTATTGATCCTATATGGATGCCAAAATTGCAATAATAAACCATTTTGGTGGGCCTGAAAAATTAGAAACCCAAAAAAAGAGCTTCTTGACATTGAATTAACCAGAAAGAGACTATTAAGGACTTTGCAGATAGATTCTTTTATGAGGCACAAGTTCTGCGTGAGTGCAATGCAATAGATAAGTTTGATGTCAAGAATGCAATAAAGCACGCAATTATGCCCTTCTGTGAACTTTACAATGTCATGTTGCCTGCATTCAATGGAAGCTTGAAATCCAAGAGCTTAACAATTATTTTAGAAGCTGTTCCCGTAATTTCAACACCCCTAATCGGGTCAAAGATCAGCAAAAATACCAATTTTTGGGCCCAAAAAACAACACTATGTCCAACCGGAGGACAAAATTTCCAAAATACAAACCAAAAATTTGAGCAAAAGCAGCAAACAGGGCCTATTATATGCCATAATTGTGGTCAACAAGGGCATTTTGCTATACAATGTTATAGACGGTCCAACAAAAAGCCTGGGGTCAACTTTGCTCTAGAAATCAACAGCGACAGTGAGGTGGGAAAAGAGCAGGTGTAGTAGAGGCGATATGCTCTAACTCCACTGATTTTCAAACTATTCCACTTGACCCTGGTGAGCTCTTTTAGGGCCGAAGATGTTGCTGAAAATAACCTCAACCATATTGGGGCTAATGATGTCATGATATTTACTACTCAGGCCACAGCAAAAGCAGCTAAACCCTTTAAAATCTCCAAAGAAGCCTGAGAAAAGATTTCAAAACCTTACACAAATCAAATTATTGATCAGGGTTTGGACCTATAACCCAGACGTCCAACCAATCTACCTAAGCTTAACAACGTTCAAGTAGCTATTCCCATGAAGACCTTAGCAAGTAACTTCCCAGATATTTGCTCAATCCTGAGATCACACCTGGAATTGGGCAGCAGTCACAGCATTCATACAATAAATACCTTTGTAAACTATTCTGAATGTAATTACATGGACATAGTAGTGGACAAGGTGCAAGTTCAGGCCATTGTCAATAATAGCACTCCTATCAATATAGTCAGTACAAAGTTGGTTAAAAACTGAAAATTGCACCCAATGTTTCCCACTGTCAGGTATATGGAACAGCTGGAGCACATACAACTAAATCTCTGGGCGCTATAGTGCCCTATGTTGGGATTTTCGCCCATATTTCCAGCCTGCTAGATTTCCCGGTATTGCTAGGGGAAAATTCCCTAAAGCGAAGTGAATCAGAAATTGGTTGGCCTGAGTTTCGAAGGAACTATGTTTGGGGGATTTTGGGATATTTGCCTGGTTGTATCTGTAGAGGATCAATCCAGATGAATACTCAAGATTTCATTAGGTGGAGTTGCTAATGAAATAGGGGCATCTGATAGTGATCAACTATCAAATGTACCAATTGGGATTGGTCAGAAGTCATCACCAACTGATTGGGAATTAATAGTAAGTTGTGAGGTGAGTGATGCCACCTGCAACTAGCGAATTAATTTATTGGTGAGTGACCTTCCATAATGGGTAATAAGTCCCGTTACCTAAGCAGGTCGTAAGCCAATTATAGTTGATTTGCTTGGATTGAGAGGAAAACGTTAGGGACACATTTTCTGACTCTTTCCGTTTGAGGTCTTGAGGATGTCCAATGACAGAATCCTAGCCAGGATGGGGAAGACCATTGCTGCTGAGACAAGGATGGGTGATTCAATGGCAACAGCTGCCATTTCATTGAAGAGGTGTCAACCGAGGGTTAGACAGACAAAGTCCCCACCATATAATTCCCTAGGACTTACTATAATAAAAAAAGTAGCTTTACAAAGTTCAGAGTTTATATTAGTAATATTATCAATTTGGTGTATAGTTAGACTATCAGCTTCAATTGTGTTGTTCTATCTCAAGGATATTATTGCAGAAGGAAATATTTTGAAAAATCTCAGAGAGTAGTGTAAAGATCTAAGCGGGGATCTAGAGATGAAGGAACCACAATCAGGGATAGCTGCCAACTGTGTGTTGAGCCGAAAGAGACTGTCACTGGGGTATCTGGATGAAGATTGGGTGGACAAGAGTATAGGGAACAAATCCCTACAAGTACAACTTCAAGAGTATTTAATCAGAAACACTGGCTAAGCGTTGTGCTGAAAAATAGTACAATCTCAACTATGGATAATAGTCTCTATACTTTTTATCAATTCATAATACATTCTACACAATGAGACGAAGTGCATGAGGAAATCAAGCCTGTGCAGTAAAAATGTTACTGGGTTGATGACCAATAATCAACCTAGAGTAAATTTTCAAAGTTGGTGCTCACTACAGGGGTAGTTGAGTGAAGGATCTATTATAATGTTGTACAAAGAAGAGCTACGCAAGCTGTGACTGAGATCGCCACTGTAAACCATAATGCCTTAAACTCAGTGGACCATTGGGAGTTTGCGGCCTTGGAAGAATGAGTTGCCAAGGTAGAGGAAGGAGTAGAGAATGTAGCCAACTTTGGGAACAAGTTACGAGGCAAAGTAAACTTGTTGAAGAAGAAAGAAGGGGACCTCGTTCAAGAGGTCCTATACCTAAAAATGGATTGAGAAGTGGATCATGTTCGTTTAAGAAAGTTTGGTGTGGATATCGAAAATTGATGAAAGAATTAGAGGACTTGAAAGCCCACAGATGTGCATGTGAGTCTGATATGCCAAGCGATGCTGAAGAAAGAAGTCCTCACATGATTCTTGGGAATTCAAATACCCCAAGGAACATGCCGCCCACTTTTAATGCCATTTCATAGATGACGCCCAAAGTCACTCCACAAGTTAGCTGAGTAGCCAAACTGAGAGAATTGGCCAGAAATGACTAGGAGGAATTTAGGGCAACGCTAAAAATGCCAACAAAACCTTTGGGATAACGCCCCAGCGTTTTTCTGACTGTTTGACATGACTATGAATGGCTCTAGAGATTGTCAAAAGGCGTTGACGGTCATGAACTGCATGGACACCAACTGTCAAAACTTAGTGTTACCCCACCTGGAGGGGGACAGCTGGTCATATGCCAAGGCAAAGGCGGCCATCATGAAGTAGTTCAGGAGTCTGACGCGCATGTCAAAATGCAAGCAAGAATTTATGGGAATCCAGTTCCATAAAGATGAGTCTCTTGCTAGCTTTGTGGATTGATTTTACCAGGAGTCACAGATCCTGGCTGGAGCAAAAGTATTGGATGACTTTGATGCTAGAACTGCTTTGCAAGCGGCCCTTCAGCCCTATTGCAATTTGCATTGAATAATGTCTTCCGTGTTCACACAGAAATAACTACCTCATAAATGGTAGACAACTTGAAGATTTTGGGAGCGACATTTGATGCCCCAAATAGAAGCTTCAAGTCCAATCTGGTACGAAATCCAAATCCCACGAAGAGAATTGAAGGAGCAAAGGAGGCTACTAATCAAACCATGCCAGGAAATAAGCCCAAAGAATTAAGATGGTTAAACAAAAAGGAGAAGGTCTGCTATCAGTGTGGTGGTAAAGGACACTTTGCCATACACTGTAAAAGCCAAAGGGTCAGACTAACGTGGTCTATGCCAAGGAGACAGCAGCTGCTAAGGATTCGGGAAAAGGGCCTGCTGCCTAGACAAGGAACAGTTTAGAGCGGTGGAAAAACCCGTTCCTCTCAATATCATGAATGAATAAATTGATATTAGCGATCTATTTGTAGATGATGAGCAGGATCATCTATACCAAGTGGTCAACATAGATGTGAATGCTGTGACCATAGCTGGGGCAAAGAGAATCGACCCTGAGATAATCCAGGAAGTTGATAGGCCATATGCCCGACAACTGGCGGAGAAGATTAAAACTTCTGAGAATACTGAAGAGTTATTAGATGTCCATTTAGATGAGGCCAATCTGTCTATCCCCCTCAGCGCAATAAAGGAATTGTTTCCTGAATTATCAGTGCAAATTATTCACACCCTAGATTCAGCTAGTAACGCTGCCATTCACTCAGTAAATACTAAATTACAATCCTCTGAGTGCATGTATATAAATATACAAGTGAATCGAGTGAGAGTGAGGGTAATTGTCAATAGCGGAGCACCCATCAATATTGTCTCAACCAAGCTGGTAAAGAGAATTAGGATCTTGTAGGACTTGGAACACAAGAGAGAATATGGGACAGCTAGGCTGAACACCACTGTTTCTTGTGGAGCATATAATGTGCTGCCACTACAATTTGGGTCACTGGTGGTATCTTCACCAGCAATAGTTTTGGTGAACCAGAACTACAACATTCTGATTAGAAAGGAGTTTCTACAGAAATACAAAGTTAAATGTAACTTTGAGGATAATACATTGACCATTCTGGGTCAGATGTTACCATTGGTATACCAGAAGGATGGTAAGGCTCCATTGAATCGGAGAAACAACTTCATCAAATTGATATACAATGATGACATTGTCCCAATTCAATACCAATTAGTTGGTAGGAAGTGACGTATAAATGATGGCAGAAATCCTAGAGAATCAGGAATTCAACTAAGGATCAAGAACGAGAGGAGCATACTGTCTGGATCATGACAATAGTCAACACAGGGTTGACATTAGAGATTCCTGTGCTGTTGTATGGGGAGGTTGGAAGCCCCAGGAAGAAGTCAGAGTGGAGCCATGGGTGGCTCCTAGGATAATAATGCTGGGCCATAAGGAATTCGAGTTCTCCTGGAGAATTTAAGTGAAAAACTGATGAAGATCAAGAGGAATCAGATCATCGCATTTATTCATCTGATCCCAATGGCTGAATTAAGACGATTCCACAATTTTGGGTCACTTGACAAAATGGGATTACCAGCTGGGGTAGCCAAAAGTATCAACCTATTGGTTGATTGGAGGCAGCTCGCTGATCTGCCAGAAGGCTAGCAGGAGGAGGTGCTCAAACCATTTGAGAAATATTGGGAAGTGTTTGTTCAGGACAACCACAATTTGGGATGCGCACGAGATGCAATTCACAAGGTTGAAACCGGGGAAAATTTACTAATAAGGATGAGAATGATCTGAAGATCAAAAGCCACTGAAGTGGTAGTGGAGGATGAAATCAGCAAACTAGTGAAGCATGGGCTTCTAGTTCCATTGTCAAGTCCCTGGGCGAGTCCAATTCTAATTGTGAAGAAGAAGGATAGATTGAACTGGAAGGTGATTAGCTACAGAAGGCTGAATAAAATTATGAAGAAGGATTCATATCCCCTACCAAGGATTGATAATGCACTGGATTGCTTAGGAGAAGCAAATTATTTCTCCGCAATAATCTGATCTTGGGATATTGGCAGATTGACTTGCCAAAGGAAGACCAAGAGAAGTCGCGATTATTAGTGCAGGGGCTAACCAACTGATGAGGATGCCCCAGGGTCTCTGCAATGCGCCTGCAACGTTTCAGAGGGCCATGGATGCGATATTAAGCGACCTGAAGTTGTTGTGCACCCTGGTATATCTGGACAATATCAACGTGTTCAGTAGGACATTTACTGATCACATCCACCACTTGGAAGAAGTTTTTAAGAGACTGTCCGCGGCTAACCTGAAGATCAAGCCAAGGAAGTGCCACTTCTTAAAAAAAAGCTGAAATACCTTGGATTTGTAATCAACTCAAGTGGATTGCAGCCGCAAACCCAGAAGATAGCAGCTATAGATCATACGGCTTTGCCAAAGAGTGTCTGAGACATCCAAGTGTTCCTTGGGATGGTCAGATACTACAGAAGATTTATTCGAGACTTCGTCTGAATAGCTGAGCCATTATTCCATTTATTAAAGGTCTGAAAAAAGATCTATATGGAATGAAGAAGCCCAGGAATCCTTCGATGAGCTACGCTGGTATTTAATAGATTCTCTGATTCTGAAATATCTGAATTTTAATTTGGAGTTTATCATACAAACCAATGCTTCATTGACAGCGATTGGCGCCATACTGAGCCAAGTAGATGAACTTGGGGACGAACATCTGGTTGCGTATGTGAGCTGGACACTCTCAGCCACTGAGAGGAACTACACCGTGACTGAGTTGGAATTCCTTGCAGTCATTTACGCATGTAAACAGTTTTGGGTGTATGTCCATGGAACGCACTTTAAGGTGGTAATGGACCACTCCTCGCTGCATTGGCTTCACAATTTGAGAGAACCAGAAGGGTGACTGGCCTGATGGGCGCTTAAGCTACAGGCTTACAATTATGAGATAATCCACTGAGCGGGGGCTTCTCATCAGAACATGAATGGCTTATCGCGGTTGCCTATGGTCCAGTTGGTATACCTGCAGGCGGATGAGCTATTCCAGAGAATGATCAACGGAGAAATTGGGAATGAGCCCTGATAAATCTAAGGTGCACTTTCAAAAGTGATGGAAAACACTGATACTATGGATGGACAAGTATTCAAGACGATCAATGGGAAGCAGTTTTTATTCCTGAAACGTTCGGAAAGAGCAGTGGTAGTACAAGCAGCTCATAAGGTTGTTGGCATGGAGTCCTGAGGAAAACAACCAACCATATTCGCCAGTATTATTACTGGGAATCAATTAACTATGATGTCACGGATCATCTGGCTTTTTACGTGGAGTGCCAGCTGCACAAACCACACAAGAATACAACTGGATATCAACTGGTCCACCCTGGAACTTCCTGGCACACAGTGTCCGTTGATATAATGGGACTGCTGACGATGAGCACAGGGGGATTCAAGTACATCATAGTTGCCATCGACCATCTGATGAGATGGGTCGAGATGAAGGCCCTAACCAGAGTAGACGCTACTAGTACTGCGAGGTTCATCCTGGATCAAGTGGTATACTGGTATGGATGTCCATAGGTCCTGCTGAGTGACAATGGGACCAACTTCACATCTCATGTGATCCCAATTAAAAAAAATAATGGGGATCCAAGGAGTCATGTCAGTACCATACCAGCTGGAGATGAACAGACTGGTAGAATGGGTCAACGGAACGCTGGCTGCAATGCTAAGGAAGCTAGTCGCAGGGAGAACTTCTGTGTGGGGAATGTACCTGAGTTCAGTGACGTTCGCCTACAACATTAGTCATCATACGGCAATGGAAAAGACGCCATTTGAATTGTTATACAGAAGAAAGGCCACGTTGCCGCCAATTCTATATTTGGTGGTGGAACCTATGTCAGGGATGAGTACTGAGCAATACTTGAACCGACTGGCGAGTATCCTGATCAATATGCAATTGCAAGCATTTGATACAACCTTGAAGATAAGGATATGAGCGAAATTGACAGATGACAAGAACTGACTGGCATTAGAAGAATATCAAATAGGGGAAAGAGTTGCCTATTGCGATACACATGGTTTTGGATGAAGAAAAAAATTAGATGCATTGTTGTCAGATCTGTTCAAAGTAATTGCCAAGATAGCAACTGATGCTTATTCCATCAAAAATCTCTTGGATGGAAGAGTTGTAAATCAAGTCTATTCTAAGTATCTAAAGCGTTGGATTTAGGAAAAAAATAAAAAAGTTCCTGAAGGACTGATGGACATTAAGTTGGTCATGTCCTGATGATTAGGTCAAGTCTGAAAGGACCTCTGAACCAATCTAGATGGTTAAGTCCAAAAAGGACCTCTGAACCATGGAAAACTGGCAGGTTTAAGTACCCAGGTCCCAGTTTGGGGGAAAAGATGGACCTCTGAACTGAAACAAGGTCAAGTCCCATAGTAAAAAAGAAGAATAAATAAAAAAATGGAAAGGATATTGGAAAATTTTTTTATAAAACGCATAGATAAAAAGTGATATATTTTTAGAAAACTTCATTTTTATTAATTGTCCTTAGTACGGGGAAGATTCCGCCTATGTTGCCTCTTGGGGGAGGGAGGATGGATTTCAGTAGGAATAAACAGCCCATTAAAATTGATATGCGATTGGACACTAGTGAGGGTGAGACCTACACAAAACCACGTTTGTTGAGTGGATGCTGAGCCCAAAGAAAAAGCAACTAGGGAAAGGGAAATTGAGATGTTGGAGGAAGACAATCGCAAAACCCCAGAGTGTGGAGAAAACCAACAGTATAAAAAGAGGCAATTGGCAAATAACCCCAAGTAATTCCAATATAGCACCGGAGCCAGAAGATTAAACCTGAGCGCCTGCTGATGGGCATCATCAAGGACACCAGACATGTGGGCTGGCAACGAGGAAGGGATGCTTGACGGGGGTTGCTATATCATGCCCCTTATCAATGCCATCAGTGTAAGATACTGATGGGAAGCGCCAGAGAAGAGATAGTTGTGCAGAGAGTGGATTGCATCCTGCAAGTGGCGACTACAGGCTTTGCAGAAGCTAAAGCTGAATGATTGGTGGAAACCAGGCGAGGCTGAAAGCTTTGTGGACAACTTTGAAGATCCTGGCTGGCAAAGCAAAGAGCATATTCAGCAGTATCCCAATCCACAAGGTTATCAAGATCAGAGGGATTCAGCGCTAAAGTCAAAGCCTCAGTGACTTGGACCCAGAGTTCAGCATAGGGGAGCTCAAAGTGAATACTGTTACTGATTGAGAGCTCAGAGACTAGAACAGCGGGTTTGTAAAATTGACTGAGTTGGAAGAGGAACTCAGGGAGCAAGTCTGACCTGGCTAAGAATGAACGATCCAGAGTGACTGGCATGATCTCCAGAGCATTGAAGATGATGTTCAGAGCATCAGAGAAAGGAACTGAATCCAGGAGAGTTTTGAAGTCCAACTCTGGAATCGACTGTAGAGGAAGAGTTGGCTGAGAGTTGTTCAAATGATGGACAGCCTGATTTCAGAGGGATTAGTTACTATTTCCGGTAATTCAATGGAAGGACTAGCCACTTGCACCAGACTAGGCGTATGAGTCCTGGAAGGACCATAAAAGAGGATCCATCGAGCATCCTGACTCATCTGCTGGAAGAGACGAAGGTCTGTATCAGACAAAATATCAAGGAGCTGCTGGTAGCGAAACTCAGAATTTGACATATGAGCTGGATGAGAGGGGGATGTTGGACTTATATAGAAGTTGGCATTATGCAATCTCTAATCCATTAAGCTCCAATTTTGGAAAAATTAATCTCAAAGTTAATGAGATAGGCTCTCCAAGGGAAGAATTAAGAATGAATTATGCCAAGAGGTTATGAGCAAAATAACAAGGGTGAATAAGAAATAAGTAATTTATAATCAAGCCGCGAAATGAACATTGATGGCAAGAGTCTCCTGTCTAGGACGAGGAGAGAATCAGGAATTCTAGGACATTGGACCAAGAATCCTGAATATGACAGAGGGTCATATACCCTGATGGGGGAAAACTGGATCCTGGGACTAATATAGTCACAAGTAAATCAATCACCCAGCACAACAGCTGGTCGCGGGGACAGCGCTCTGAGAAGGCAGTAGCAAGGAGGAAGAGGAAGAACGCTGTATGCCGAAGGTCATCCCAAGCAGTGTTGAGTATTGATGAGTGTACTCCGCTTGAACCAAAAAAGTATTTGATCAGGTGTCTGAAGCGGTATTCCCATGCCCTTATCCTTTTCTCGCTGGAAATCTAGGCAAGAGGGGGATGTGTTGGGATTTTTGCCCATATTCCCAGCCTGATAGATTACCTGATGTCACTAGGGGATATTTCCTAAGGCGAAGTGAATCGGAATTGGTTGGTCCAAGTTTTGGAGGAACTATATTTGGGGGATCTTAGGATATTCACTGGTCATATCCGTTGGGGATCAATCCAGATGAATATTTAAGATCTTATTAGGCGGAGTTGCTGATGAAATAGGGGCATCTGATAGTGATTAACTATCAAATGTACCAATTGGGATTGTCCAGGTTTCATCACCAACTGATTGGGAATGAATAGCAAGTTGCAAGGTAAGTGATGCCACCTGCAACTAGAAAATCGATCAGTTGGTGAGTGACCTGCCATAATGGGTAATAAGTCCCATTACCTAAGCAGGTCGCTAGCCAATTATGGTTGGTTTGCTTGGATTGAGAGGAAAACGTTAAGGACACATTTTCTGACTCTTTCCGTTTGAGGTCTTGAGGATGTCCAATGACAGAATCCTAGCCAGGATGGGGAAGACCATCGCTGCCGAGATGAGGAAGGGTGATTAATGGCAACAGCTGCCATTTCATCGAAGAGGTGTCAACTAAGGGTTAGACACCCGAATTCCCCACTATATAATTCCCTAGGATTTACTATAACAAAAAGACACATTAAAGCCATCATTTAATAAAACATTAATTGCTACAGTAATATTGTTGATTCAGTGTATAGTTAGACTATCAGCTTCCATTGTGACGTTCCATCTCAAGGATATTATTGCAGCTGGCAATAATTGGAAGACTCTCAGAGAGAAGAGTAGAGATCTGAGCGGGGATCTAGAGCTGAAGGGAACTACAATCAGGGATAGCTGATGACTGTGTGTTGGGCTGAAAGAGACTGTTACTGGGGTATCTAGATGAAGATCAGGTGGACAAAAATATAGGGAACGAATCCCTACAATTATGACTTAGAGTATTTAATTGGAAGTACTGGCTGAAGCATTGGGCCTAATAATAGTTCAAACTCAACTATGGATAATAGTCTCCATACTATTATCAGATAATACAACTATACAACATGAAGTGAACAAGGAAATTAAACCTGAGCAATAAAAAGGTTACTGGGTTGACAATTGATAATCAACCACTAAAGTAAATTTTCACACGGGGTATCTTAGCAAAGATCAGGTGGACTAGATTATAGGGAATGAATCCCTACGAGTAAAACTTCAAGAGTATTAAATTGGAAATACTGGCTGAGCGTTGGGTCAAAAAATAGTTCAATCTCAACTATGGATAATAGTCTCCATACTATTACTAATTCATAATACATTCTACACAACGTGACAAAGTGCACAAGGAAATTGAACCTGTGCAATAAAAAGGTTACTGGGTTGATGGCCAATAATCAAACTAGAGTAAATTTTTACACCCTACCTCTAAGATTCAGATCTATTGTAGTAACAGCACCTGCTATAGTATTGCCAAGTATGAACTATGATATCCTAATCAGGACAGATTTCCTAAGAAGATATGGAGTTTTACCAATAATAAGGACAATAATTTCACTATTCTTGGCCAGGCTATTCCACTTTACTATAACCGTGATAAGGCAGTCAAGAAATAGAAACCCAGCCTATTAATAAATATGGCCTACAAAGATGGAGTCATTCTGATTGAGTATTCCAAAGCATAGTCAAAGATAAAACCACTACCCACACAGCTTGATGAGTCAAATGGCATTCCACTTTAATCAAATCAGACCATCACTATACCATTTAAAGAACAAGTAATCATCCCAATGGGACTAACAATTAATATCCTGGAAGGACTTTATGGTGAAGTATATAAACCATAATCTAAATCTTGATTCAAACTAAACATTGCCCCTGGCATTATCATTCTGGGCTATGGAGAAATACATATCTTATGTGCAAACCTGCAAAATCAGCCCATCTCCATCAAGCGACATCAAACAATTGCTTTTCTGCATCTGTTCCCTACCACATAAATTCACTCATTCCATGAGTTTGGAACTTTTGTCAAATTAGAGCTCCCCAATAAGGACCTACTCAGCATAAATAATGTTGTCCCTATGGCCAATTTAAGCAACCTGACCAACTCTGAGATAGGCCAAGCTCAGGAGTTATTCTCTAAATATTGGGAAACATTTGCACAAGATGATTTCAACTTGGGATATGCTAATGGTGTCACCTATAAAATTGATACTGAAGATCATAAACCTATTTGATTAAGCCCAATTAGACGCTCAAAATCATCAGAAGAAGCAGTATCCGAGGAGATTAAGGAACTTCTAGATCGTGGCATGTTAATCCCCTTAAAAAGTCCATGGGTAGCTCAATTTTAATAGTAAAGAAAAAAGATAGAAGCAACTGAGTAGTCATTGATTATTGGAAGTTAAACAATATCAACAATAAGGACTTGTACTCACTGCCATGATTTGACGACTCCTTGGATAGGCTAAGGGGTGCGAAGTTTTTCTCAGCAATGGACTTTATCATCAGATATTGGCAAATAGATCTATCCAAAGAGGAGCACAAGAAATGTGCAATTATAATCTAAGAGGGCTATTACAGTTGACGAAGATGCCTCAAGGGCTTTGCAATGCCCCAGCTACATTCCAACGGACAATGGACACAATCCTGGGAGAGTAAAAACTGTCATTTGTACTAGTGTACCTTGATGATATCAACGTTTTCAGCCGCACTTTTGGCAATCACCTGGAGCACTTAGAGGAGGTTTTCAGAATGCTAGCTGCTGCAAACTTAAAAATAAAGCCCAGAAAATGTCATTTTTTCAAAGATCAACTGGAATACCTCAGACTTGTAATTGACAAAGTGGGTCTTCGGCCCCAATTCTCTAAGCTGGACGCCATCTCCAAAATGAAATGGCCTAAATCCAAATACAATATTCAAGTATTCTTATGCATGATTGGGTTTTATTGCCATTTTATTGCTGACTTCTCACAACTTGGAGAGCCGCTTTTCTATCTGCTTAAAGATAAGGCCCCATTTAACTGGACTCCAGCTTGCCAGGATTCATTTGACCAACTCTGATTGGCCCTATTAAGCGCACCTGTTCTTCGATACCCAGACTTTGATCATGAATTTATTGTCCAAACTGATGCATCCCAAACAGCAGTGGGGGCTGTGTTATCCCAAGTTGGAGACGACGGTGAAGAACATCCAGTTGCTTTCACTAGTTGGACCTTAAACGTTCATGAAAGGAACTACATAGTGATGGAACAAGAATGCTTAGCCGTCATATATGCTTGCAAGCAATTCTGGGTCTACCTTCATGGCACTCATTTCAAAGTTGTTACTGATCATGCTTCCCTAAGATGGTTAAACAACTTAAGAGAACCTGAGGGCTGATTAGCCCGCTGGGCATTAAAGCTTCAAGCTTATGACTACACCATTGAGCATTGAGCTGGGGCAAAACACCAAAATGCTGACTGTCTATCCTGACTACCCACCATCACAACACTTAATTGGGCCACTGATGAGTTGTTTATGAAAATGATCAGTGGAGAGTATCAAGATGAGCCCAAATCCGTCCAAAAATATTATCAGATCTACAAAAAATACAACCATCAAAAATGGGATGCTTTACAAGATTGTAGAGGATAAAAAGTATATTTTTTAAGACCATCAGCCTAAACAGACCTAATAATGGCAGCGCATAAGGCCATAGGGCATGGCAGATTCAAGAAGATGAAAGAGCATCTGAAACAATTCTACTACTGGGATTCAATGCATTTTGACATTCAAGAAATGCTAGAATGCTGTGCAGAGTGCCAAGGTGAAAAACTGTTCCAAAAAAGCACATCTTACCAGCTTGTTCAGCCCAACTTTGCCTGGCACACTGTATCTATTGACGTTGTTGGCCCACTTCCAACAAGCAATATAAAGGCCAAGTACATAATTGTATCCATTGACCACTTGACCAAATGGGTTTAGCCAAGGCCATTTGGGAAGCTGGATCAGAAACCACCGCCAAGTTCGTCCTTGAAAACATCATCCATGAGCATGGATATCTCCAGGTTATTCTGACCAATAATGGAACCAACTTTACCGCCAATGTCCTTGCCAAGCTCAACCAACTAATGGGAGTATGAGGTGTGCTTTCTGCCCCCTATCACCCCAAAACTAATGCAGAAATTAACCTCAGCCAAACCATCCAAATGGAGTACTTATCTAAGTTCAGCAGTATTCGCCTACAATCTCTCCTACCATTCATCCACTAAGATGTCTCTGTTTCAAGTATTATATGGTAGTCACCCAGCCCTACCAAAGTGGCTATATTTAATCCTAGAGGATCCTGTAAAAAACTTACCCTAGTACATTGAGAAGCTTGTGGACGCTCTAATAAAACTACAAGCTCAAGCCTTCAACAACAGTTTTGCTGAGAAATTGCCCAACGTCAAAAAGACTTAAAAATCGCTACACACTGGCCAAATTGAAGTTAATGACGAAGTTCTATTTTGCAACGTCCATGGATTGGGATGATTACAAAAGTTAGATTGCATCTGGGTAGGGCCATTCGATGTGATTGAGAAAACGTCTAAGTTATATACACAATCAAGGATATTAGGACCAGCCATATATACAACTGAGTACATGCAAAATTCCTGAGATGGTTTAATAAGTGGGCCAATTAAGAAAAGGATTAGTTAAAAAAACACTAAAAACAAAAAACAAAAAATATTTATATTAATATAATAGTCTTATTCTAATTAATACTTTAGTTTGCACTTGAGGTTGGAGAGAGGATCCAACTTCAGACTTGACAGGCATTTGGGCCAAAATTAACAACAAGAGGATCATACTTTAGACTCATCAGGCGTTTGGGCAGATGAGAACAGACCAACTTAGGCTAATCGGGAATCTTAGGGCTTATGTTCAAGTCAAGAGGGGAAATGTCAGATTCTGGTGGTTGACTCAAAAATAAGGCTTTGAAAACCATCAGATCAGGCCATTAATCCTTTCAATGCTTGAGCTAACACCTATACTCTCACCTCAAAGCCTATTGCAATTATATAATTTGGGATGAATATCTTAATGTCAATACAATCAAGTATTTTATCAAAGCGCTCAGCTGAATACATTCGCATATTATGGCTGATTTCCTTTGCATTAAATCTAAGCAATTGGTCCTTATTATTGGGAACACAATCAACTAACTTGTATACAAAATTGTTCAGGACTGACCCAAAGTCAACGTCTAAAAATCCTATGGATCATCAGATGAATGTAAATTGTAATCAATTCTCCACCCTAGGGCAAAATTTGTATGTTGATCTGTGTAATTGGCACAATAGCACTTGCATGGACTGCTTAAAATGGAGTACCTAGTGCTATCAAGGGAAAGGCCTGCTGACATCCTAATTAGGGGGACGTCATCTACTTCAATCAAGGAAAGAATTTCACAGAAGGTGTATTTCGTCAGCAGTATGATGAAACACAAATCAAGAAGATCCTAGGACAATTTTGCATGCTTTTATTGCAAGTTTTGTGCCTAAAATCCTCCCAATTTTTAGAGTATTTTGCCACCAATAAACCTAAGGAAAGGTTTCAGTTGTATCAATTCAAGGGCAAACTGAGGTGGCAAAATACCTGTTGAAGTTTTGTGTCTGCGTGTGGCCAGGAGATGCCTAGAGATATAAATACTGGCGCCTGGCTTAATGACTAATTATCAAATAAATACCTTCTAGTAAAAGATTTTTTTATTTTATCCTCTTCTTAGTTTTTGCAGAGTTTTACCTGTGAAGTGTCAGAAAGCTGAAAGCACAGCTTGTATTGAAATCTGCCTCAGAAGAAGTTCCTGAATACGTTGGGAAAATTATGCCCAAAATTGACCAGAAGCATCGGGGCTATATTAATAGGCCTAGTGAGTTTCCAAACAGTAAATATACTGCAAGCCACTGGCTATATTGAGGATCATCCAGCTGAACTTTGACCTGAATAAGCGTGCAAAGTATTAATTTTCAGGCAAGCGATCCTCAGATTTTGACACCCCCTCTGTGGGGCTCTGTTTCCCATAATACTGATGACAAGTTCCCTGGCATTGTGGCTGTGCACCATGCACCACCTTGCTGGGAACTGAAAAGTTACAGACACTCTCCTGACAATGATTCAAATGGATGCATATCAACTTTTATTTTAGTAGCTGTTTCATTTTAAGTTTGGTAAGTAATTTAATCTATCAAATTAATAAGTTACACTCAACCATTTGGTAATGCCATCGATTTATCAAATCACTTGAATAACATCAGATTGCTTAACAAAGCCATTTTACCTATAAAATCAGCTGAATAATACTAAACCACTCAGTTGATGATATATCAATCACTATTTAAATTTAACTTTTCATAGCTTATATAAGATTTATTTATTTTATCATGTTATGAAAACTTGCCTACAATTGTTTCCCTATTGCATAGAATATTTGTGCTATGGTTGGATGCAATTGGTTCAGTGGTTTGGGAGATTGGAATATACCCATATATATATTGACATATACTTGTTATTATATTAATAATTTCTGGCCTTTTATACCACTGAATGATACTACCTACCGCATTATATCATAGATTATATGATAGATTAGCATGTAGCATAGCTTTTTTATTAAAGCTCCATACTTTATTTAAAAATTAATTTTAAGGTAAAGTAAGAGAAAAGGGCATATTACTGATGATTTGGCCAAGGGTAAAAGACTGGGAAATTGGGCCGCTAGAGATCTAGCACTTCCAACTATTGCTGATTGAAGATTGCCATTGCTAGCCACAGTTTTAGCATCGGCGGTCTTACAGGCCATTCTAGTCTTAGTCAATTAGTTGTCTCATTGCATATGACAAGTGATCCAGTTGGGAAAGCCAATTGTGCAGCTTTGTAACACCCAGGAATTAAGCGTGAGCATTTGGAGATCCATCAGAGCTGATTGGATAAAATCTGAATGGTCTTCATCACCAAACTCTTGTGATGGGGGCGCTCATTGCTCAAACTCTTGGCAATAAGAACCAAATGAATTACCTATACACAATAATGGTAGATGAAGGCTTGTAGTTGGATTGGAGCTGTTCTTAAGGTTTTTGTAAAAACAGATCCTGCTATGGGTGTAATTCCATCAGTGATTGTTCACCTGATAGGATGTATCACATCGTGGACCAGTATTTTTTGAACATGGCGCATTCATAATATTGGTGAGCGATATCTGCTTCCAGCTCAGAGCATATGGGACACTCCTTGTGTGGTTAATCTGACCCGCTGCATTTTCCCGTTTTGAATTCATGATTAAGGATCCGCCAGGTTGCCAATCTCTGATTGGCCGTTACCAAACATGAGTTCAGCCTTGAAATCAACTCTTTTACTGGGTAATTTGTTATTGTGGCCTTCAGCAGCCCAGTTGTTTAGGATTCTGGGCCAAGTGGGTGGGTTGCACCTGGGTTTTGGGAGTGGATCACTATATTCTTTTTGTCAATATGTACCTTATTTTGATCAATTTGGTGACGTATTTGTTGGCTATTTGGTTTCTATCCTCCCAGCTTGTTGCGGAAATCATTGTGGAATTATGGTCCTCAAAATCCCTGTGTATTTGTTTGGTATCCCAATCCAACCGCTCAAATGACCATCCACCCTGGCGCACCACCCAATTGCATAGTCACCAGTAATATGGAGTACCATTTTGGGAGGGTATTCACGGGTGGTCCGCCATCCATTTGCATATTAAATGAGGAGAGACTGGCTCTTGGAGGCCTTAGGCTCTCGCCCAGTTCATTCCCCATGCTAAGATCAGGCAGCGCATGTGTGTCTGCATTAGTTTAAGAAACAATTTCACCCAGATCCGCTGAGCATGGGCTTTGAAGTCCATGAGCCCATGCCTCCTTTGCTCTTTCTTTTTTTGCGGTTTTCAGTGATATTGGTGCCACCTTTGCCCTGAACCACAGGAAGGTACAGAGCATTGTCCTTATTTTCTTCTCCTGGTTTGGGCTCATTGGCAGCACATGGGCGACGTACCACAACTTGGGGAGAATGAAGATGTTGATTGCCTGAACTTTCTCCTTGAGGCATAGTCTGGTGCTCTTCCAGCATGCCATATGGGTCAATAAGCTTGACAATACCTCTTGTTCAGTTTCCAGTAATGCAGGCCCCCTGACATTGAAGAGTATCCCGATATATCTGATCATCTGGGAGTTCATGATTGGCGTTGTGTTGGATGGCGGGCTGAAGTTCAGGATGCCAATTCTCATTACTGAGGTTTTTGCTAGGTTGACTTTTGCATTTGAGGCTATCTGGTATAGGTCTAGAAGTTCTTTGGCGCCCTGGAGGTCAGTTGGTAAGCTTATGCCTACTACCATATCGTTGGCAAATGCCAGCATTTTCAGTGGTGTTTGGTTTGGGAGGTCTAGGCCCCAGAGTTTTGTGTCCGCTGCCACCAACAAAATGTTGGCTGCAAAATTAAACAGTATCAGTGACATCGGGTCACCTTAGTGGAGCCCCTGCCCAACTGGGATATCGTTGGTTACGCCATCTGCGAAAATCACCTTAGTTACTAGGCCCAAGTACAAGGTTTTTATCCATGCTTGGAAGGTTTTGGGGATGCCAACCGCCTTTAACGCCTCATGTAGGAATGACCATGCCACTTGGTCGTATTCCTTTTCCATGTCAAGGAACATAAGGTACCCCTGTTCAGTTCCCCGCTCATCCTGGAGTACATTTTGGACTGCCCTGATGCTGTCCCAAATACTCCAGCTCTTGATGAATCTGTTCTGGGCCTTGTGTAGTGTGCACAGTGCTGTCGCCATCAGCTGATTTAACAGTATGCGCATTAGCAGCTTATAATTAGCATTTGATAGTGCTACCAGGTGCTAGTTCCAAAGTTGTTGTTGGAGTCCCTTTTTGTACAAGAGTATAATTTGGGTCTCCTGGCCCCTCAGAATTTGTTGCTCATTTCACAAAAAGTGGTTAAAGAGGGCTTTTAGCTCCAGCACAATTCAGTTGTGGAATGCGCTATATATTACTGCACACATATTGTCATGGCCTGGTGCTTTCATTCTTGGCAACTCCTTCAGCGCCTGCTTAATTTCTTCAATAGAAATTTCAGCAAATAGTTTGCCAACATCTTCTGGCTTTCAGCCCCCCAGTTCCAGCTTGGCCAGTTTGATTAGGGTATTCATTGCAAATTTGCTCATTTCTCATTGTCAGAAAAGTTCACCATAGAATTTTTTGATTTCATGCTTGATTGTCTCCAGGCCAGCTGATAATTCCCCTTCTTCTGTCTCCACTTCCCATATCTAAGCCTTGGTTCAGATTTTCTTGAGGTGCGCCAGGTCCTCTTTGGTCATCATCCCCATTAAGCTCTGATATTGGTATGTCGCATTAATCCATTGCTCCAAGTCTTGCTTTGTCATAAGGGCCCAATACTTTTTGTGCGTGGTTTGGTACTCACTCCACCTGTCTTTGCTGTCCTGCCAGGTGATCCTCAGCCTTTCTAACCTAGACTTCAGCTGTTTCATGGCGGCAGTTCACTTGTAGGTGGTCACTTTTTCGAACTTCATGCTGTCATGCTTCAGTTTTTCTTTGATCTGAGTCCATTGTTCTCGTGGGTCCAACTCCAGGTAGATTTCCAGATATGCGACCAGTTGGTCCAGTCCCTCATTGATTGATTGGCGCCATCCCCCATTCCTTAGTGGGGCTGGTGCCAACTGCCATTTGCAGTGCCTTGGGGGTTCATTGAGGTTGATATCCATGTGGATGACCATGTGGTCACTTTTGGTGTTTATACTGACCTCGCTGTTTGATGTCAGTGGCTTGAGATCTGATGACACTAGGATGTAATCTAGGAATGAACTGGACTGCGGGGATCTGGCAGAGTCATATGACATTGTGTTAATTTGAAAGGTCATTGTCCTCTTCAATTATCATTAAGCGCATCCCCAATTTGACTATGTATTCTAGCATCTCATTGGCTTTTCTGTTGGGACATTCAAAGATGGGAATGTATCCCAACTTGCATTTGTCCAACAGTTTAGGTCTCCTGCTATTACTGTCATCACTTCCGATGGCACTTCCAATAAAAAATTACCAGAAGATACATTTTTCATGGGGCTTCAGTGGAGCATAGACCGCCACCACTTGAAGTCTCTTGCCAGTTTCCCTGTTTGTAGCTGTCACTATCAAGATCCTTCTGGCGTGAGTTTCCTCCACGAAATCCAGGTCTATTTTCTTGTTCATTGCGATTATCACCATATGATCCATCCATAGGGATTGATAGCCTATCTGGTTGGACCACGGGTAATTTGTCACATCACAGTTTAAGCTCAGCACCATTTCTTTCTAGCTACCAGCTTGCATTTATGAAATAAAAATTAGGTTGATATTATTATTAGTTTTTAAGTGGTGCATTTTCCTCCTCCTCATTTGTATGCTTGCCATCCCCCAAGCATTTGTTGTTGCAATCCTCATTTCCAGCTGCCCAACCCATGGGTATGAGGATTAGCATTATCTGGTTGTGGATCAAGTCATGTACTGAGGTTTGTTTGTTGGCGGAATATGGCATTGAGGGTGGGCAGGGGTTATTGCTCGGCTTTTGGGGCCAGTTGGTCAGGACTGGGATTATGTTACCAGGCATCCTGTGCATCAGAAATTTGGTTGCCATCCCCATCTTTGTATCAATGGATAATGGGGATAGTTTTATAATCAGCTTTGGGTGCCCCTTATCCCCTACTGGCAGAGCAGCAAATTCCCCTTTATCCATCCTTTGGGTTCTCACTCCTTCATTTGATTTTTTGCTGCATTCAATTTTTTGGTTGGTGATCATCTGGCCAACTTTGCTGATTTTGTCACATCAACTGGTTTTTTGCCATTTTTCTTGGGTTGCTTTGCTGACAATTTCTGATTCAAATTTGAATTTGCTTTCATCATATCAGGCTTTGATTTTGAGTTATCAGCTTCCTGCATCCATCCCTTCTTGGAGGAAGTCTTTGGATTTGCCTTTTGCCATCTTTCCTCCTTGCGGATCATCCATTCCACTTGGTATGGGCATGGCTCCTTTAGTTTGGGACCCATTCCTTCATCCATTATGTATAATTTGGGGTTTGGATTTATGAATGGCTCGTCATCCACTTTGGGTCATTTGGCTGTTTCTCGCTCCCATTCTTCCCTATGTGCCAGGTCCAACTCCTGCTGTTGGCGTTTCATGTCCGCGACCTCCATTAGGTTGCGCAGGATCCATTCCCTGGCTTTCAGGCGGAGGAAAGTCTTGGTTCTGACCTTGGTGACCCCCACAACAGGGTCATATTCATACTCCTGAGTTGTTTTACCTTTGTGGTGATGGCATTAAGCCATTGTGTGGCCGGTCTGGTAACAGAACTGGCACACTTGTTTGGTGTCTTCTTGTTTGATGTACACTACTCTGTTTAGGCTGGGCAGGCGGATGAATTGGGGCAGGTCTATTTTGTTTGGCTTCATCCAGGGTGCCAGTTCATAGAACGCTTCCACTGTCTAGAGGTGGAGGCACTTTGCAATGTAATCACTGCTGGCTTTCCAAGTTTATTGTACTTCCCCATAGTATGATAATCCGGTCTGGATTGCTTCATGTACCCACTCCCTTTAATGATTGGTCAGGAGGTGTGGAAAGTTACCCACCTTGCTGTTTGGTTGGCATATCTGGTTGGCTTCATTTGCATTTAAATTCCTTTGTAATTGATCCCAATATCAAGGTTTTTTTGCAGTCCAATTCACCTGGGTTTGCTATATTGATATATCCTCATTTGGGTATTCAGTGATGATCAAATTCCCCTCCCACTAGAACTTTGTCAAGATCCTGATAAATTGACATTATCAGGTCATACCATTCCTCCTCCTCCACTAGCTGCAGGTGGATTTGGATAGCATCCTTTAGATAAGATTTTGGCGCTTGGCAGTCTGTAAAGCCTCCACTGATTAACTGGCAGATATATTCTATGTGGCTCCCCACTCCATTCCAGGTGTTGTCATTGGTATGCGCTGCTGCTGCGCTGTAGGACTTGGTCTTTGCACTTGGTTTGGGCGCATTGGCGGGAGTCTTCCCCTTCAAAATCCAGCTTACCAACTCATCAAGGCTGAATCCACAATTGAGAAATGTTTCAATTTGATGAATTCTGATCCCTCAGTGACTGATGCTCTTAGCCATTTGTTCTCCAATCCCGAGGTTTTGCCACTTGCAGGCATCCATTGGTGAGAAACCCAGTTATACCACTTGAGGGTGGATTCTGGGCCGCACGTTGGGTGTAGATATTTTTAATGGACCTCTAGCATAACCAAACTATGCTGGCACCAGTCCCTTACTGTGACACTATTCCAGCCCCCATCTGTAAATATTTATGCTATGGTGGCCAGAACTCCCGCCTCACTCCATTGGAATGCTTCAAAAGGGTGAAACCTTTGGCATCATAAGGGGCAGCTAGCATTGATTCCAGGAAGGATTTTTCCAATGTTGGATGGTTTTGATGAAGATCCCTGCTTTGAGCCATTCTTATCCCAGGTCTGGGGTCATGACCCCTTTCATTGCCATTGCCACCTGTGGGGAGATCTTGTGCTCTATCCACAGTTGAGCTGACTCTGGGGTGAATCCTGCTGCATCCCAGTCTGCAGCTTTGGCGACTTTTGCGACGTCATGCCATATTTTCACTTTTTGATATGGAAAGGTCAGCCTTGAAGTGTTTCATGAATCAGTTTTGTTACCCCAGATCCACCCATTTGTGCACTTGGTCCATACTGGCCCCCGCTTGGAACCAGTTTTTTATTTCCATCAGGGTAAATCTGTTGGTAGACCCGTTAATGGCCTCTTCCAGTGACCAATCCTGGAATAGTCCCCACTCCACCGCTTTTTCCTTCATCCAGCCTACTTTTATCAAGTCTAATGCAGTGGCTGGTGGAATTTGGGTGTATGACCAGTGTAAGGCCTCAGTGGCCTTGAACCTGGCCATGATCCACGGTAGCACCTCCTCTGTGGAGAATGTGGTATTATACCATTCCAGTGCCGTGTCTACTGGAATGGTATGTTAGGCCCATTCAAGGGTGGTTGAGAGTTCAGAAATGGTTTCACATATTTGGCTAATTCTGTTGGGTTGAGGCCCAAGATCCCAGATGGCTTGAGCAGATTGTGCTGTTATCCTGGCCTTGTTATATTCTAACATGTTTATAAGGTCAATGTCAGTATCCATCCAAGCCTTTGCATCCACAAGTTTTAAGTCTTCACAAATTGAGGCTTTGATCACCTTGTTCTCAATGAGGATTTTCATCCATTTCAGGGCATCTTCAGTCTGAACCCATGATGCCTTGAAGAGTACTGCCAGGTTGTTTGAGATTTGGGTATCAAGCCAGCATTTGGCCACTTCAGCGGAAAATTTGTGGTTCCACCAAGTAGCCATGATGGCCAGTTTGATGTTTTTGGAGATCCATTGAGTCGTTGTTGAGTATGGGAACTGGAAGGCCTCCCATTGTTTGATTTTGCAGGCAGACACACCGTGATGCACTAGCATTTCTGTCTTAACTGTGGTATATTTTACTGGAGCTCTGGCTGCTGACTTTGTCAGGCAAACAGCGAGTAAGAATTAGACTGGCCTGCCAGCCTAGGTGCCAAAGCACCCAAATGGAAAACCAGAATGCCAAAGGCACTGCTGCTGGTATGATGGATATGGAACTGGAAAGGTATTTCCCCAATAACTGCCGGTGAGCCAGAATCTCATACAGGCACATAATACAATACCAGATGAGTATGGCCATTAACCCTGAGGGGAGTGTGAGGGTTGGATGAAAAGGAAGTTTATTTTTCAACATAAAAAACTAGATTTTTAGGAAAGGCTTTTAATGGAAAATTTTAGTAAAAAAAATTGACCAGCAATTTTCTCAGTGCAATGCAATTGATTAGATAGTGGTCAATTTAGAGGTGAAACAAGCCAGGATCAGGTCCTGAAAGTTTGACCTAACTGGCAAATTTTTTGGGAATGGGGAACAGATAATTTAACTGGGAACTGACATCCAAGAATTTGGTGGCAGGCCAAGTCACTGTCAGTTTGACTTCAAATATATGAACTAAGGCTCAGATTCATTTTTGATCGTTAGCTTGATGGCATTTAACCTGATGAGCAGCGGGAATCCCCAAAGCCACCCCACATAGGGGCAGGCCCATTTGGTTGGGAACAGGTTTGGGATGCCCAACACGCCCATGCCCAGTCACTGGGCTGTTTGTTTGGTCAGAGGTGTTGTGTCAGGTGCAATACCTGATTTGCTGGCAGGGAGCTTCAAACCCTCGTCGATGGTGTCCAATGCTGTTACCTGCCCATTGGGGATGATCCCCAACAATTTTGAGGGGGGTTTGATTTGTTTAATCATAGCGTTAGCCAAATTGAAACTGTCAGCCATTTTGGCCAATGGGGCAGTCTTCATCCCTTTCCGACTACATGGAATCTGACTATCAGGCTGACTCCCACTCAATTCTGGGTTGATCAATTTCATTTCAGTGACCTTGGTGCAAATTTCCCTAATTAACTGTACCAATTCTGCCAAGGCGAGTGTGGGCACTGGGGGAGGAATTTGAAGCGGAAGAGCTGTTACCCAGCACATGTCTACTATGTGGGCGAGGTCACCCTGGGTAACAAGGGGTACAGCCACCCTCTTCATTATCTTTTTACTTGGGAACAGGAAGAGGGCCCAATCAACAGCCAGGGGATATTCCCCAGGACTTATAGACTTGATCACTGTTAGGGTATCAGCCCCTTCTGATAGCACTTTTAATTTTTTAACTGACTTTTCCCAGGTGTCTGATCCTTCAGATTTGGTCCTTGATATAGCTTTGCCCTCATTGGGGTCAGTCCCTAATGATTCATGCTGTTTTGATAACTGATTATATATTATTCTAGCTCCCTCTGTTGACTTAAAATTGTTGGGGATTGTCCCTGATATCCTATTCAGATTTGGCAATTGAGTCTGGGCTTATTTAGCCCCCACTGTCAACTTGAATTTGTTGGGGATCATGCCCAATGCTTTGTTTGGGTTGCTGGATTGATTTTGGTCAGGGACCATTCTCCCCCCCAACTGGGCTTTGTCAAAACTGGTGCCTGACTTCACCTTCAAGCAAATACTATGAGCATCTTTGGTAAGTTTCTCCATATCAGCAGAAATTTTTTTGTCATTGCTCTAATGGTTTGGGCAGCAGATATTTACTAGTCAAATCTGAGTCTATTTCAGATCCAACCAATACTTTGTCTGGGTTTTTTAGTTTTGCTAAAAAATCTTCTTACTCTGCAAGGCCCCAATCCCCTCTACTGATTGAGGTTCAGTGGGGAATATCCCTGACACCGCTGTTCTTGGTTTCACTCCTCACTCCCCAAGGGTAATTCCTTTTGTCTGGTTATTGGTGGGCATAAATCCTAGGGAGTTGCTCCCATTATCTGCACTTGTCGCAGGGGTTTTTATGGCCCTTCATCATTTGTGCCACCAAATTGTTATTTGGCATGCACAGTTTGTTCAGGCCTTCCCCATTATTCATCATACAGGGGTCTAGGCCAGCTAAAGTCTATTAGATGGCATATCCATCTTAGTATACTTCATATCAGGTTGTATTGGCATAAGCAAGCCGTCCGTTTCTATATGCTTAGCACAGATGGGTGGATTGACTTCCTTACGCTAGGCTGTTTTTTGGCCATGGTTCACTGTCTACAGTTGCAGTGCTCACTGGCAGTCAGATGCTCCCTCAAAACTTGTTCTGTTCACTTTTGATCTAAGAGTGAGGTTTGCAAGAGAGAGATGTGCATGTAGCATAGCTCCACCACTTATTATCTTCAGATAATATTAATCTATTATAAGGTTTTATATCGATAGATAACCATCGATAAGTTTAGAAAATATTTAAACCTATCGACTTAATTAAATATCTAAACTATAAAGCGAAACCAATTGAATCTATCGGATCAACTAAAACTACTAATTAGCCGAAACCAATTTCGCTATAAAAACAAACCAAAGATTATCAACTACTTGGTCCAAACCATTTAAATTCTCCTAAACTTATCACCTGACGCTTACCGAAACCGATTATCCTATCGAATTAGCTAAAAATAACTGCTTACTAAAACCATTGAGTGATTAACCAAACGACCACCAACCACTTGGCAAACCCATTGAAACTATCGGATCAACCAGATATTAAACTGCTCAGCCATAGCAGTATACTGATTACCATTAAAGTCATAAAATCTTCACTTATTACATATAAAACCTTTTCTTTTATCATAAAGATTAAAAATCTGGTTTTGGGGTGCACACATAACCTTTCCGCTGGCCTATGTTCAAGATTTTAAATCTCTGGGTGCCATAGTTTTGGCTGGGTATCGCACACACGCAAACACTTCCTTTTATTATTATAGATAGATGTCCTATTGACTATATTATATAGATGCCCTATTGACCAGCCTATAAGGCTTACCTCGAGATGCCAGGAATTCCCATTAAATCTATCATTTAGTTACCGAGCTACTGAAGTATAGTGAAGGTGAGTCATCCTAGATCGATAAGATGTCAGTCTCCATCATATCAAAGTAATATAGTCCGATCTTAAATTTTAGGTTGGCCCAATTAAAATGGACCACGTCAGCTTTGATATTTACAACGTCCGTCGATTCGAGGTAAGTTGACCAATTAGATGATATTTTAGACGTTCGACCTAGCGGTTTTGGATATCCGATTTTAAAACTCTATAGATCGGATTAGATATTAGATGGATATGAGAAAAATAAAATCCAACCACTTTGGGTAAGAATTTAAATGGGGGGAATACCTTGAGTTCATCTAACCTTCATATTGGGGAATTGAAATAATGGCGGACATAGCTCAGAAAGTTGAGAATCTCAGGCTTAAGTTGGGCGGCTCAACTTTAACAACGAACGATGTAAGTTTAATTATACTCGCCTGGGTTTAACGCATCCTCAGGTTACCCCCACCCCCGAGTTCTTTAACCACCGCATCAGCTTATTCGAGGCTCTGAAGGCTAAGGCCGATGCGGCTGCTAAAGGTATCGCTTAACCTATCATAGCTGCTGATCTTTAGCTCAACCCCGTAACCCGATCTCCATCACCCTCCCCGACGCCAAGGTCAAGGAGGGGATTTCTTGGGTGACTACGCCCATGGACATCGCCATCGGGATCTCAAAATCCCTTTCCGAAAAGGTCATCATTGCCAAGGTACGGTTATTGCCTTTCAAGTTCTCAGCTGCTTAGGTTGATGGCGAGCTGTTTGACTTATTGCGGCCTCTCGAAGCGTCCTGCAGCCTCGAACTTTTGACCTTTGATGACGACGAAGGTGAGACGCTTACCCGCCCGGATGCTTAAAGCTTGACTCTTAGGCAAGCAGGTCTTCTGGCATTCCAGCGCCCACATCCTCGGTGAAGCGTGTGAGCGTAACTTTGGCTGCCATCTCTGCATCGGGCCCCCGCTCGAGGATGGGTTCTATTATGAGATGAGCATGGGGGAAAGGTAATACAAATTGCCCACATCGGTACGCTCTGACCCCATCGTTAGGGCAGTATCTCAAGCCGATTACCCAAACCTCGAGGCTTTAGCCAAAGGGATCATCAAGGAAAAGCAACCCTTCGAGCGCCTCGTCGTCGCCAAGGAGGAGCTGCTCGAGATGTTCAAGCACAACCCCTTTAAGCAGCACATCATCAGGGACAAGATCCCCGACGGCACGTCAACCACCGTCTACCGTTGCGGCCCCCTCATCGACCTTTGCCGTGGGCCCCACGTTCCCCATACCGGCAAGGTCAAGGCCTTCGCCATCACGAAGAATAGCTCGTCCTACTTTTTGGGGGACGCCAACAACGGCTCGCTTCAACGCATCTACGGCATCTCCTTCCCCGACACCAAGCAGATGGCGGAGTATAAGCATTTCCTAGAGGAGGCCGCCAAGCGCGACCACCGCAAGATCGGCAAGGTGGGCAACGTGTAAGCATGGTTGACACCCTTTGCAGGCGCAGGAGCTGTTCTTCTTCCACGAGCTCAGCCCCGGGAGTTGCTTCTTCCTGCCGCACGGAGCCCGTATCTACAACACCCTTATCGATTATACCCGCGTAAGCCGAAGCCTAAAGTTACCACCTAAAGCGCTAGAGCGAGTACCGCAAGCGTGGGTTCCAGGAGGTTGTGACCCCCAACATCTACGACATAAAGCTATGGGAGACGTCGGGGCACTGGGAGAACTACAAGGTACGCCACCTGTTACGGTTCGCTGAGGGGTAGGAAAACATGTTCGCGTTTGAGGTTGAGAATTCCACGTTCGCCCTCAAGCCCATGAACTGCCCGGGGCACTGCCTCATGTTCGGGCACCGGGACCGCTCTTACCGCGAGCTGCCGCTGCGGCTGGCCGACTTCGGGGTGCTCCACCGCAACGAGTTCAGCGGGGCCCTCACGGGGTTGACGCGGGTGCGGCGCTTCCAGCAGGACGACGCCCACATCTTCTGTACGTCGGACCAGGTCGAGCAGGAGATCAAGGGCTGCTTCGCCTTTCTGGAGGCGGTGTACGGGGTGTTCGGGTTCACCTTTGAGCTGAATCTCTCCACCCGCCCCGCGAACTTTATTGGGGAGGTTTCGGTGTGGGATAAGGCCGAGGCCCAGCTGGAGAGCGCCCTCAACGAGTTTGGGTTTCCGTGGAAGCTGAACCCCGGGGACGGCGCCTTCTACGGGCCCAAGGTCGACATCAAGATCTCCGACGCCCTCCGCCGCAAGCACCAATGCGCCACCATCCAGCTCGACTTCCAGCTCCCCGAGCGTTTCAAGCTGGAGTTCCGCTCGGCCGATAATGCCGCCGAAACCGCCCCTGACCAATCCGGTTGCCAGGCCGGCTACCAGCGCCCAATCATCATCCACCGCGCCATCTACGGCTCCGTAGAGCGGATGATTGGTATCCTGACCGAGAACTTTGGTGGCAAGTGGCCGCTGTGGCTCTCCCCCCGGCAGGTGCTCGTGATCCCCGTGACCGGGGTGTTTGACGCGTACGCCGGGAGGGTGCGCCAGGCCCTGCAGGACGCCGGCTTCTACGCCGACGCCGACGTGGGGGAGACGACGCTCAACAAGAAGATCCGCAACGGCGAGCTGGCCCAATACAACTTTATTGCCGGTAAGCCCACCCTAGCCGAGCTAATCTCTAGTCGTTGGCGGGGAGGAGGAAGCCTCCAACTCGGTCAACCTGCGGAACCGCGACGACGCCGGGTCCAAATCTAAGGGGGCCATGATGCCCCTCGGCTCCCTCATACTGAAGCTGGCCGCCCTCAGAGACTCCCGCTCCATCACCAACGCCTTACCCGCCTAAACTGGCGATAAACCCAACTTAGGCGCCTTGTCTAGCCTGATTTTTTCTTTGGCCTTTAAAGGGTCTAGCCTCCCTTTTTAATCCATTCGAAAATAGAATTCTTACTTTAAAACGTTGCCCGGCGTTTGATTGTCACCAAACCGCCACCCCATCCCCTATAGAGCTTGGATTCGGCTAGAACCCAAACTCTGAAACTCACCGCTTTCGACTTGACCCTTTGGCGGGCATGCTTGTAGGCGATCGGCTTTGGGGCTCGGATGAACCTTGTTAGGATACCGTTAAAAGTGCACCCCCCAAAATGGTAAACCCATCCTTCCCCCACTATCCAAACGTTAAACCGGGTGAGTTTTAAAGGGGTTAAGGGTACCGGTGCTTAGCATTTTAGCTGAAAAGGGGAATAAATCCGAGGGGGTCTTATGGGGTAAGCCAGAGCCCTGCGATAACCATAAGCGTGGCGTGATCTGTGGGGTTTTGATGGTAGGGTCAAGCCCTTGTAACTTGGCTCCATGGGCCATCGAGAAGCGGTTGGTGGGGTTTAGGCTAGGGGGTATACTCATAGACTAAGGCAGTAAGTTAAAGCCCACTCAAACCTGCTGCCGTTGCGCGAAGCCCTCCGCTTGGGGTGGATCCGTCCCCATTGGAACGTTTATCTAACCGGTCCCAGCCCAAATTGAAGTTTTTTTGGCCCTCAGCTGATCTTGGCCAAGGTGCCCATCCCTTATCATCAGTACTTAAATTCCGTGGCTCACCGGAGGGCCATTTTGATCTGGCGTTACGGATCGACAAATCTGCCGAGGAAGCTTTTAACCCCGGTTGAAAAGGTCGGTTTGTTTGATCCGCCCATCCAAAAGGTTGGATTCGGGTTTAATCCCACCCGATAACTTGAGCCATCCACTTGAATGTTCGGAATTTGGGTAGCCTTATATAACTGGATAGGTTCATGCTACGCCCGATCCCCCTAAAAACAAACTCTAGGGTATGGGGCGGGTAAACCCGTATCCCCCTATTGGCCCAAGTCAGGTTTAACCGGCGGGGCTCTATTGAAACGGGGGTGGTCCATTAAAATTATGGTTGGGTCGATCGGCGTGGGTACCGGATGGTGGGGATTATCTATGTGGGATGCACTTGTGCTAAAGCTAGGCGCCAACGCTAAAATGATCCGCCAAGTATATATGGAAAAGGGCTAGTTAATTTAAGTGACTCAATTCAAGGGTATCCCACTATTTCTAAGCTTGGGGAAGGAGTATCACTGAGTTGATATGGCAAACCTTTTGGTGGCAGGGTATAGGTATAACCAAAAGCCTCCTGTACAGATTCCACCCAAGGTATCCTACCCATGAATCTCCAGCTTGGTGGAGGTATAGGTGGGAAATGGGTGGTGTAGAAACTATCCAAATTCACCCCATAATTTAATCTGAGGTGGGTTTGGCCTTAAACTGATATACCCTACCTACTTTAGACAGGGAAGTGAAAGTATAGGGATGGAGGCTTTGGTAAGTTGTCATAGAACTGATGATAGAAATAAGGCTGGCATGCCATTCTGGATATGTCACCCCCCCCAAAAAAAATAACCCCCAGAATGCTCCTGGTACACCCAGCCACAATAGTTTATTACAGGCTGGGGAGAAGTGCCACTATGGGCCACACATTACAAATTGGAAACCCTGGCTGCTAGGGGAACTGCAAATTACTTAGAGTCAAAAATTTGAAAGTCAAAGATCATCATTTTCAAAAAGTAAAATATACTAAACTGATGGTGGAACCTGTTGAGGGCTGCTGCCCTTTAAACTTTAACTGAAAAATAAAAGGGCGCACATTTTGACCCATCAATCTCCTAGGTAGTAAGCTCTGAGATTTGAAACACCATAAAATATCTACTAGATGCATACTGAGTACACAAGCACCAATTACTATAACCCTCATCCAGATCACCATCAATTTTTTCAAGGATATTTGCAGCCTTTCATGGCTTGGCAGATAGATGGCCTTTTTGGCAAGGCCGGTGGGGAAAGCTCACAGGCGGTGTCATGGAATCTGCTGATTAAAGTAAGACTGGGCTTCCAATCTGGGCGTGTAACAACCCAGTGGAAGACCCAGAATGCCAAGGGCATAGCAGTTCTGAGCAGTTGTAGGAGGGATCCCCTATTATTCTGGTAAGGGAAATAGAAGTTAATTAAAATACCAAAGGCCCCATAACAAACCAGATGACTGCAATGGGGGAAACTGTGGTCTTACTGGGGCATCTCCCAAGGGTGGGAGAGGCAAGGAGGATGACAATCCTCCTGGGTTTGCAGTTGTTGACCTTTGGATTTACCTTTCCACCCATTTTGGACTTTGTCATTATTTAAAAAGTTTTGAAAATCTTAGAAATTTTCAAAAATTTTCAAAATGATGATCAGCTTCACAAATCAAATCACTTGAATCTCTCTGACCATCGGGAGGCCTTGGACCTTATCTTGTGTCCATTGGGGGTTTTTGGATTGGGTAGAAAGGTCAGGTACATCGCCAGTGCGGCAGATCAATTTCCAAATAGATTTGGACCAGATTGGCCCTTGGAAAAATGGCCCATATGGTTCAGTGCCTGGTTCCCACCTTGCAGTTGTGTGGATGGCAAGTCCTCGCCTCCAAACAAAGAATCATGATTAGTGGAGATGGCCTCACTCCACCTGAATTGCACCAAATCACTAGTGAATTGGTGAGGCAGATCAGGCTGAACTTTCCAATTAGGATCATGATCCCCATTTGGTGGGCCACCAGATTGATGGCTTGGAGGACTCACTCAATGACCATCAGCTCTAGGATGCAGGAAGCTGCATAGTTTGCTGGGTCAAGTAAAAGTATCATAAAAAAAGTGATGGAGCTCGCAGAGTGGGTTTTGGAGAGAGAAGCCTTATTTAAACACAAAGGTAAAAATGGACTGACAACTGCTCTTTAAAGAGACAGTTGTCTTATATATGTGAAGTGGGGAAAAGGGGGCCATGGAATACATTTCTTTGGGAAGCAATAGCTGACATACTCAAGGGTTCTCAGCTTGGGTTCAAGGCTTTGTCATCCAGCTTATGCACAGTTCACCAAATCTCTGGCAACGTAAGCGTTGGATTTGCCAGGGAGGGACCCTCACCAATCCAAACATAAGCGGATTAACTTGGATTGAAGGTGCAGCCAAATTGGGTTCTTCCAGAGTCAATTCCAATAAATTTTTAAATTTTTTTAAAATTACCTGAAAATGAATCTCTGACGCAGATTGGCTTTCATGGACCCAGAATTTCAGATTCCATGTTCCAGACCCAGTTTTCTGACTTGGGAGCCCTTTTCTGAGTTTCAGAGCTCATTTTCTTATTACCCAAGGACATAAAGGATGGCAGAGCGGGCCCAGAGGCAGGGGAAGCTGCTGTTGAAGGCCTCTGGCCTGCATTACCTCATTATAGACCTCTGTTATCTTTTCAACCAGAGCAGAAGCAGCCAAATGAAGTACTGTGGTGGGTTTTTTTGGTGCCAATGCAGTGATCAAACATCATCCACTACATGACCCAAGTCCCCCAATTGAGCCAAGGGCTCCACAGGGGCACTAAGTCCCTTCTTCTTCCTAAAAGGGAACTTTTTCCAATCTAAACCAGGAGTCTGGGTCTCTAGACTTACATTATACTCTCCTTTTTGAACGGGAAGCCTGGCTCTACCTGGCACATGGACCAGGGCATAGCTCTTGTGTCTAGTAGGGAGTTTGATGGCCAAAATCATCGCAATTTTCTTGGGTGGATAGGGAGCTTCAGGATATGACTCGTGGAACTCAGCTACCAACTCCTTGCAATTCTCACAATACTTTGCACTTACCCAACTATTTTCATAGGCTGGGTAGCCTTTCCATGCAACCAGATACTGGACTGACCTTCTGGTTTTCCTTAAGGCCAGTATTGCCCCCACTTCGGCTTCTTGAGAGTCACTTATGATAATAGGCTCAGGGGTAGAAGGAAGCTCTCCCTTAAAGGGGGATACTTGAGAGATGTGGAAAACATTGTGTTGTTTTCAATGGGCAGGAAGCTTGATGCGGTATGCACCATTGCCCAAGTCCTTCTTTACTTCAAAAGGACCAGAGCGCTTACTAGCCAGCTTCCTAGAAGGAACCTTCATATTCAGGTGGCAGGTGTCAAGCATAACGAGGGAGCTTTCAGAGATGTCATGCCCAGGAAGTCGTTTCCTATCAGCAAACTTCTTATAATCTTCAATGGCTTTTGATAAGTGTTCTTGAACAAGCTTTTGGGTATCTCAGATCTTGGTAACCCAGTCTCTGCTGCGGGCACTGCTGAGGTTAAGCTTGCTCCAATATGGAAAGATGGGTTGTAACCCAGAGTTGCTTCAAAGGGGGAGAATTCAGTGGAAGATGGAAGGCATTGTTGTAGGAAAATTGTGCTAAATGGAGGTCTGTGGCCCAACTGTTCTGAGTAGCTGAGGAGTAACAACATAGATATTGTTCTAACACTTGATTAACTATCTCTGTTTGCCCATCCAATTTTGGGTAATATGCTGTAGAGCGCCAGGCTCTGATGTTGAGAAGTCCCAGCAAGGCATCCAAAAACCTGGCTGTGAACTGTGGGCCCAGATCACTTACAATTTCCATTGGGAGTCCAATTATGGAGAAGACATGAGTGATGAATAGTGCTTCAGTATCCGCTGCTGTTATAGTAGTGTTGCATGGGATAAACGACGCAAACTTAGTGAACCTATCCACAACCACCATTATGGTATCAAATCCCTTGGACATGGGAAGTTCAACAATGAAGTCCACTGAGACTGATGTCCAGGGACCCTCAGCTTGTTGCAAAGAATAGAGGAGACCCTTTTTTCCTGCGCAGTCTGATTTAGAGCGGGCACAGGTAACACATCTTGATACCCAGGCTGGTATATTCTTGGAAAGCCCAGGCCAATTGTAGGTTCTTTAACTAACTTGGCACATTTCTTTGAACCAGGATGACCTACAGTGAGTGAGGTGTGATGCTCTTCAAAAACCTGCATTTGCAGGGTAGGTAGAACCTAAATCCTATCCTGAAAGAAGATTATCCCATCTTTTAAGTGATACAGGGGTCATTTGCATTGCTTGGTCTCCAGGGCATTTACCACTTCAATTCCCTCTGGGCAACACAGTTGAACTGCTAAAACGCGTTTGCACATGGGGGTTTCTGGAGATATATTGACATATGATACCATAATAGGGGCGAGGGAGAGGATCATGGTGGGAGGTACCACTGTGGTGAGCTCAGACAGGTCCTCCTCTGGGCCTGGAGCCAAGGAAAGGTTGCGACTCAATATATCTGACAGCACATTTAGGGGACCTTTTACAAACTTATAATTGAAGTTAAAGTTGCAAAGATCCCTATATGTGCATGATTGACGGTGAGCCATCTTTTGGGGTTTCTGATAATACATTAAGGACTTATGGTCAGTGCATACTGTGACTTCATGCTTTGCTCCTTGAAGAAGATATCTCCAATGAGTCAGTGAGCATTCCACCACAGCCAACTATTTATCATAGATAGCCCATGCTTGTTATGTGGAGGTGAATTTCCTTGAGAAGTACGCCGCTGGATGTTCCCTCCCTTCATGCTCTTGCAATAGAAGTGCTCCCACTGCAACTGCCAAAGCATCGCATGCCACCATAAATGGCTTGGATGTGTCAGCATGCCGCAGGATTGGAGTTGACAGAAGAACAGTTTTGATTGCCTCAAAAGCCTTTTGACACTCCTCTGTCCATTTGAAAGGGGCATTATTCCCTGACAGTAGGTGGAGGGATGACGCCAGCTGGGCGAGCACAGGAGAAAACTTCTTTAGGAATGTCACAGTGCCCAGGAAACTTCTCATTTGTTTTTGGGTGGTAGGGGTTGGCCAGGACTGAATAGCCTCCAGCTTACATAGGGGAACCGCATACCCATCCTTAAGGACCAGGTTCCCTAAGAATGTTACTTCCTCTCAAAATAATTCACACTTGGATGGCTTGACAAAAATCCCTGCCTTGAAAAGAGCAGCCATTACAGCCGCCAAAATTTTTGATGTGCTGTTTATGGTTTGGGGAGTTTGTTAGAATGTCATTGATATAAGCAATGGAACAAGTAAATCTTGGGTCCCCAGGACACCGTTGATCAACCATTAAAAAGTTACTGGTGCATTCTTCAGTCCAAATGGCATTACCTTGAGCTGGAATACTCTGCGCCTTGTTCTGATGGCTGTGAGCCACTCTTGACCCTACTTGACCCTTACCTGGTTAAAGGCATTAACCAAATCCAACTTAAAAAAGATTTGGGATTTGGCAATGGCCTGTGCAATGGTTTGTTCCAAAGGGAGGGGTATGGATCTGGAACTGTCACATTGTAAACATGACTGTAGTCAACGCATGGGCGTAGGGTTCCATCCGCCTTCTGGGCAAAGACAACTGATGAGGCAATGGGGGAGGATTTATTGATAATCCATCCTTTGTCCAGAATATCATTGAAACAGATGCCCAGCGGCTTATCTTCTTCCTCTGTGTGGGGGTATAATGGGCAATTGATATTGACATGATGCATGATTAGCTGTAAAGTTAAGTCATATTCTGAATGTGGAGGAAGTCGAGTTGCTAATCTCATGGTGAAGACATACTTATATGGGGCTAGAAAGTTAGGGAAATCTTGGGAGAGGTCCAACGGTGGAAGCTTAGAGGAAAAGATTGAGCTGAGTGAGGACTCTTTTGTGAGAGATTCAATTAGTGGAAATCACCCACTACATCTCTTATTAGCAAAGGACAAGGAGTTAAGTTCCAGATTGATGTTCATCTGTTGGCGTCACCATCCTATCCCCATGATAACAGGTTATAGTAAATCAGGTACCGCTGAAAAGTGACCGCAGAAGCCGAATTTGTGGATGAGGAACTGTACTTGGCATTGGATAGTATGGCAGATCATAGGTGTAGATGATGTCACTAATATAGAAGAAGCAAGCACCGTATCCAGGTCCAGAGAGTGTGCCACTCTTAAATCCATAAAGTTGCCCGCCGCTCTAGTATCCAGGAGAGCTTGTACTGTGACCTTCCTTACTACTACTCTGAAGGTAATGGGAAACAGGAAATAAGCTTGGTCCTCTTTAATGGCCATGGAAAGAGTGAGGGCAGCGGAAGGTGGGTTGGGTCCCATAATGAGCAGTGGTTCTTTGGTTTCTAATAAGCTACTATGCTTCCCATCAGATTCCTCTGAGAGGCTCTCCTGGTCCACATGCAGGATTGGATAGGTCAAGTCTACCATTATGCCATTGCACATCACTGTTGAGGGGGAGGGACTCTCATGGTCACGTATGGTATATGAGGCCAACTCAGTGGAATAAGAACTAGGCTCAGTGGTATGCGCATCATCTTTTTGATTAGGCATGATGCAGGCTTCCACTTGAGCCATAGGGTGAGCGTCAAGACTGAATTACTTGGATCCAATGTCACACTCAACTCCTCATCCACAGGGAAGGGAAAGGGATTCTCCGCTGGTGGCAGGTTACTCTTCAGAGTAACCTGCAGGTAGGGATCTACCACTGCGACCTCAAGGTACGCTTCCTTGTGCCCTTGTTCCCTGTGGAAGTAGGAGCGGGTGGTTTGGACTGGACTGAACTGGCCGGGAGGGTGTTCACTGATAGCTGAGATGCCATTACCACTACTGAGGCCATACTTGTATGGAGGGGTTTTGCCCCTATTGAATATGCTAAAGTAAATGCAGCCTCCATGTATATTGGGAGAGAATCCCATACAATATTGCTAGATGAAGAAGTTTCCAAGGCAGCTCTGAAAGCTGCCATTGCAATGTCTGTAGGAATCCCAGCCAAGGGTACTAATGCTGTGAAGGCCTCAACCAGTGATGGCAAGTCTGGGACCTTCTGCTGGAGGGTAAAGAGATAGTAAAGGCGGGATGTACTAGATTATGTTTCTTGGACTGCATTGGATACTATACTTAATAGAGGAGTGTGATTCCCCATTTTGGTGGCTGCCTATAGTACTCCTCTGACCCAACGGCGTGCTTCCCAATTGAGAGCATCTAAAAGGGCCACACTTCTCTGTGCATCAGTGGGAGTGGGGGTTTGGGACCCCCAGCAGCGAAGCGTACATGAAGCTCAGCTAGAGCATCAAGCACCTGTTCAGCTACTTCAGGTGATGGGACTGGATGGATTACTATTGTTACTACACTTGGTAAAGGTGCAGCCTGGTTATCTGGTGCTGGATAGATTTTATTCTGGGTTAATAAAAATTGTTTGCAGGATCTGCAGAAAGATATGAGTGATCAGCAAGAGAAGACTAAGTCGCATATAGAATACAAATTCATGATGATTAAGAATGCAAATGCTTTGCCTAATTCCAGGAGGAGGGCGAAAAGTGCTGAGGTTATTGGCCTGTCCATTATGTCATGGAATCTGCTAATTAAAGTAAGACTGGGCTTCCAATCTGGGTGTGTAACAACCCAGTGGAAGACAAAAATGCCAACGGCATAGCAGTTCTGAGCAGTTGTAGGAGGGATCCCCTATTATTCTAATGAGGGAAATAGAAGTTAATTAACATATGAAAGGCCCCCATAACAAACTAAATGGCTGCAATGTGGGCAACCAAAGGTCTTTCTGGGACATCCCCCAAGGGTGGGAGAGGCAAGGAGGACGATCAATCCTCCTGGTTTTTCAGTTGTTGACCTTTGGCTTTACCTTTCCACCCATTTTGGACTGTTTTATCATTTAAAATTTTTTGAAAATTTAGAAATTCTAAAAATTTTCAAAAAGATAATTGGCTTCACAAATCACTTGAATCTCTCTGACCATCGGGAGGCCTTGGGCCTTATCTTGTGTCCATTGGGGGTTTTTGGATTGGGTAGAAAGGTCAGGTACATCGCCAGTGAGGCAGATCAATTTCTAAATAGATTTGTACTAGATTGGCCCTTGGCGGAATGACCCAGATGGTTTGGTGCCTGGTTCCCACCTTGCGGTTGTGTGGATGGCAAGTCCTCACCTCCATATGGAGAATCACGATTAGTGGAGACAGCCTCACTCCACCTGAATTGCACCAAATCACTATTGAATCAGTGAGGTGGATCAGGCTGAATTCTCTGATTATTTCATGAAGTGGGAGGCGATCCCTAAAGTTGGTCTGCCAGGTGCCAAATGGGAACCAGGTCACTGTGAAGAGTTCAACAGATCTGAATTTCTCCTGAAGTGGCAGATTGACATCATAGGCTGGCGGCGAGTTCCTGGATTGCAATCCCCATTTGGTGGGCCACCAGATTGATGGCTTGGAGGACTCACTCAATGACCATTGGCCCTAGGATGCAGGAAGCTGCATAATTCACTGGGTTAAGTAAAAGTATCATGAAAAAAGTGATGGAGCTCGCAGAGTGGGTTTTGGAGAGAGAAGCTTTATTTAAACACAAAGGTAAAAATGGACTGACAACTGCTCTTTAAAGAGACAGTTGTCTTATATATGTGAAGTGGGGAAAAGGGGGCCATGGAATACATTTCTTTAGGAAGCAATAGCTGACATACTCAAGGGTACTCAGATGAGGTTCAGGGCTTTGTCATCCAGCTTATGCACAGGTCACCAAATCTCTGGCAACATAAGCGTTGGATTTGCCAGGGAGAGACCCTCACCAATCTAAACATAAGCATATTAACTCAGATTGAAGGTGCGGACAAATCGTGTTCCACCAGGGTCAATTTCAATAAGTTTTTAAAAAGATTATTTAAAATTTCCCAAAAGCAAATCTCCAACTTGGATTTGCTTTCCCAGACCCAGATTTCATATTCCATGTTCCAGACCCAGTTTTCTGACTTGGGAGCCCTTTTCTGAGTTTCAGAGCTCATTTTCTTATTACCCAAGGACATAAAGGATGGCAGAGAGGGCCCAGAGGCAGGGGAAGCTGCTGTTGAAGGCCTCTGGCCTGCATTACCTCATTGCAGACCTCTTTTATCTTTTCAACCAGAGCAGAAGCAGCTGTCAGACATTCTCTTTTTCAACTTAAGAAAAAAATGTTGGAGGTATTAGGGCTCTCAAATTTTCTACCATGATTGGCTCATCTCCCACCCAATCCTCAAATAATATTGTGGCTATTAATGATATGAGTACTCACAGCAAAAAGACCTTAGCGGATTCTTGGTGGAATCCTAACCATCAGAAAAACATGATTTAATACAAATCTTGGCTTAAAAAGGTAAATACTAATAATAGGATTACTCCAACTTCTTGGTCAAATTTGAGGAGTTCAATATTGCACAGATCTGAACCTCCGCGAGGTGAGAAGATTTTACCCATTGATGATTGGGTGTGAGTTAACCAATCATTACCATTTGAGTTTAACCACCACCAAGGTGCAAAGATTTTACTCAATGATGATAGGGTAAAAATTAGCCAACCATCCAAGTCTGACCACCACCAAATTACCCAATCATTACCATCTGAGTCTGACCACCGCTGAGGTGTGAAGATTTTACTCGATGATGATAGGGTAAAAATTAACCAATTATTACCACATGAATTTGACCACCACCAAGGTGAAAAGATTCTACTCGCTGATGATTGGATACAATTCATCAAATCATTACCGCATGGGTCAGTTTTGCCTCAAAAATTTTATCTTCAATCTGATAGGCTGAAAGCCTATATTACCTAATTTAGATAACTGAGCTTTACATTCTTTTGCCTCAAATATTGATGGTCTCAAAATCTGATTTAGTTTAAATAGGAAAAACTAGTATCAAGAAGGGGACCTTTCCTGGTTTTGCCCTGCCTGAGTAATAAAAAACATAAAACTTTAATAAGTGTTATTTTATACTTTTATTAAAAAGTAAATATATCACTTTTTTTATTATTTTTGTGGCATCCATTGATGGATCCCACAAATTGGTGCTCACTACAGGGGTCGAGCCCCCTGAATACTTTGATAAGTATTAACAAAATGGAGACTGTCAACGTGAGCAGCTCTCCTGACTTGCGATTAGTTGCTCTTGAGAAGCAACTAGCCAGCTCTTTCTCCCATCTCAAAGAGCTATAAAATTGGCTGTTCAAACTACCCATAAAGGATAGATACATCCTAGGTGAAGGGAGCATTGCTTCCTTTCTGTACGTTTATGAAGCTGCGATGGATGGCGCCACTGACAAACAGAAAGTCCAGTACATCCTTCCCTGTTTAATCTGCAAAGCCCAAGAGCTGATCGTTCCTCACCTAGATCCTCAGCACATCTGGCCAGATGTTAAAAAGGCCCTCTTAGCTGAATTTGAGTCCGAGCAGAGTTTACACAGGGAAAAACAAGCTTTCATGCGCCTTGCCATGTATGAAGGTGAAACCCTCTTTAGTTTTGCTGAGCGGTTCTACCTCACTGCTCAAAGGTTGGCTACGTCTAACCTGCTTACCCTGGATGATGCTATCGCCGCCATCTTAACAGGGTTAGCTTCACAACCCTCTCTCGCCAGGCACATCATATTGGTGAAATGCCACCTTACAACCTTCCAAGATATAAAAGAGGCTTTGTTAGACGTCGCCCATATTCCTTTAGAGGAGCTGCAGCCTGTTGAACCATTGGAGGTGAGGCCACCTGTGCCTATTCTCCCCGCCAAACCTGCAACTTCAGTGCGACTTAAAGTGGAGATCCCTACTGTGGTTTCCCCTTCAGCTTGGTCAATAGGTGCGCGCTTTAAGGGTATATCCTCCAGAACTACTGGGGTTGAAAAAATGCCGGTTAAATCAAAGCTAAATACCCCACCATTCGTGGCTGTCTCCCCCATTTCAATTACAACCTTGCCCATGGTTGAAAATACCCCTGAGGTCGACTCTGAGGGGGGTTACAATAACGTTGGGTACTATTTGTTGGGCGCTCCCGAGGAAGTGGAGGTCCCTGAACACCTAAACGCTGGAGGAGTAGATGAAGCCACCATACCTGAGGACACTTACCTCTGTCAAGTTCTAGGGGAACCAATCAATATTGATACTGCCAGCAATGCCGATGAGGTGTTGTCTCACCTCATTCGCCCTATCCAGCATGGCCATACCATGAAGTCCCTCAAGGAAAATTACCCTGAGACTGCAGGCAAATTAGCCTCCAACCTCCATCTTAAGGAGGTCTTAGCGCTATCACCCACTTCTGGGGGGATAATCACAAAGGTCGAAGTGGTTATCCAAAAAGTTTGGGTGATGGCTATCCTAGATACAGGCTCCCCAGTGAACGTCATCTCCTCCAAGTTGATGAAAAAGATCCAACTTGCACCTGACTTGGAGTACAACCAAGACTTTGGAACCGCCGATCCTAATAACACCCGTGCACTAGGTGCTTACTCAGCCCTTCCCATTCATATTGGGAAGTTTATTCTATCAGCCCCCACAGTGGCTTTGGATAATAATGATTATGAGATGCTTATAGGTACTCAGTTTATGATTGAGTATGAAGGCATCATCAACATGAGGCAAGGGACCCTATCTTTAATGAAATACGACGTTCCATTAGTTTTATCCAATGAAGAACACCCCTCTTCCACTTTGCCTTATGTCACCTCCGGGCACAACACTAAGAAATCGCATGATACAGTGGAGGCTAGCAATGGTGAACCACGAGTGGTTGACTCAAAAGTCACATCCCAAAACCCCCTCAATCTCTTAAGTGAGGCCAACTTTGAAGGAGAAGTTCAGGCTCCCAAAGTACAGCTTAAAAAAGAGAAGTCTACTTCTAAGCCTGTGGAGGCAACCATTTCTCATTCCAAGGTTCAAGAGAATCGCTATTCCAAGAATGCTACCCCTCGCGGACCTTGGTCAAAACCTTCATGTACTAAAGATGTAGATTCTGAACTTATGTGTGGCCCCTGTAGTCATTCTGACAAAGAAAAGAAAGCCAAAAAGCTACTTCCCAATGAAAAAACAAAGCAGTTGCATAAGGCAAACGAGGGAGCTGATAAATTTTAATGGAAGGGAACTGTTCTTTTTAAAGAAAAAAGAGAATGAAGAATTAAATGCTGGAAAGTCTAACAAAGCAAAAACAGTGACTAGGAAAGGTCAAGCTGCCAATGAGCTCCAAGCTCCTCTACCCTCTTACCGAGTGTTGGATAGGGTTTTATATTACTGCAATTGCACAACTCCCTGAAGTGGCAACTTGGATCAAACTGGGAGGGGCCATTCATCATCATACATAAGAGAGGAAATGAGTATTCCATAAAGTCTTTGGCTACAAGAATTATCATAATACAGGTACATGGCCGCTTTTTATGACCCTACACCCCTTCCAAAATTCTTAAGGGGGCAATGTCAGACATTCTCTTGACTTAAGAAAAAGTTTGTTGGAGGTATTAGGGCTCTCAAATCTGCTACCATGATTGGCTCATCTCCCACCTGATCCTCAAATAATATTGTGGCTATTAATGATATGAGTACTCACAGTGAAAAGACCTTAGCGGATTCTCAGTGGAATCCTAACCATCAGAAAAACATGATTTATCACAAATCTCGGCTTAAAAAGTTAAATACTAATAATAGGATTGCTCTGACTTCTCAGTCAAATTCAAGGAGTTCAATATCGCACAAATCTGAATCTCCACGAGGTGAGAAGATTTTACCCATCGATGATTGGGTGTGAGTTAACCAATCATTACCATTTGAGTCTAACCACCACTGAGGTGCAAAGATTTTACTTGATGATGATAGGGTAAAAATTAGCCAATCATTACCATCCAAGTCTGACCACTGCCAAATTACCCAATCATTACCATCTGAGTCTGACCACTGCTGAGGTGTGAAGATTTTACCTGACAATGATAGGGTAAAAATTAACCAATTATTACCACATGAGTTTGACCACCACCAAGGTGAAAAGATTCTACTCGCTGATGATTGGATACAATTCATCAAATCATTACCGCATGGGTCAGTTTAGCTTCAAAAATTTTATCTTCAATCTGATAGGCTGAAAGCCTATATTACCTAATTTAGATAACTGAGCTTTACATTCTTTTGCCTCAAATATTGATGGTCTCAAAATATGAACTAGTTTAAATAGGAAAAACTATTATCAAGAAGGGGACCTTTTCTGGTTTTGTCTTGCCTGAATAATAAGAAACATAGAAGACTTTAACAAGTGATTTTTTATACTTTTATTAAAAAAGTAAATATCTCACTTTAATATATTATTTGTGGCATCCATTGGTAGATCCTAAAGCAGCCAAATGAAGTACTGTGGTGGGGTTTTTTGGTGCCAATGCAGTGATCAAACATCATCCACTACATGACCCAAGTCCTCCAATTGAGCCAAGGGCTTAACAGGGGCACTAGGTCCCTTCTTCTTCCTAAAAGGGAACTTTTTCCGATCTAACCAAAGAGATTGGGTCTCTAGACTTACAGGCAGGGATGGTAGGGTCAATTCTAATATGAATCAATGGCCTGACAAAACCTGACTTATTTGGAATGGGCTCACCATACCAACATGCAGATTGGAAAGCTTGGGGGTGCTTGACAACTCAAACTTGCTCCAACTAACTCATTTGCATTCAAAGTTGGTTTATACCCCTTAGGAAGATTTAACTTATCTCCTGGAAATATGGCGTTGTAAAGGAAGATAATTTGGGGGCCAATGCTACCCTCTGGCCTCTACTAACTCCTTGCCCACCCCTAATCCTTCTCAACAACTCCTTGGTGGTGGGAAGAATAGGTAGGGATAAACCTTCAGGGGGTGGGCTGTGACCCACCGCTCTTCCAAAACATGGCTAGATTGCCCTTGCTGGTGAAGGGGATAGCAGCCTTATTGAGCTCTTTTTGGTTCTGTGTATAAACTTCCTCCTGTACAGGCATAGCAATTTCTCCTCAGGGCTTGCATTATCCCTTTCTCTTTAAACAGGTGGGGCGCATCTATCAGGAACCTGTGCAAGAACCAAATTGTGCGCCTCAGGTAACTTGATGGCCAGGATGGCTGTGACTTTCTGGGGTGATGGATGGCATGGGTTTCACCAGTTAAAGTAAGTCTGGGCTTCTAATCTTTGTGTGTGACACCCCGATGAAAAGACCAGAATGCTTGTGGCATAGCAGCACTAACATTTGTAGGTGGGTCGCCTTAGGTTCCTGTAAGGGTAATAAAAGTTAAATAATATACTAAAGACCCCATAGCCAACCAAATGGCAGCAATGGGGGCGACCATAAGTCTTGCTGAGGCAACCTATTAAGGTGGAAGGGGTGGGAGGTTGACCACTCCTCCTGAATTGGCAGCTGCCAGCCTTTTTTATCAGTCCCAAAAGCCTCGCTTCAGTTTTATATATATGAAAATCATAAGGTTCATTAACTGTTACTGACCCATAAAGATGGTTATTGGGGTTTCAAATCAATTTTTTGCTCAATTTGAATATGAGGTGAGCTTGGGTATTAACTTGCGCTCACTGGGGAATCTTGAACTGCTCTTAGAGTCATAAAAGGTGTTGGAAAAGCTGATCACTTTATGAATGTAGTTTGATTTGGATTACCCATAGGATCAATTCTCCAGATGATTGGGTGACCAAGCTCCCCCTCCAGGTTAGGAGGAAGGGTGTCCATTGCTCACAAACAGCATATTGAAATTGATGGGGTGGAAGGCCTTATCTCATCCAGATTGCACTGAAACAGTGGTCAGCGGGGCAATTTAGGCGGATGGCAATGGCCTTCCAAAGCAAGGGATTGTGAAGCCCTTGGTTGGCCAGAATGCAATGGACTAATGGTGGGTTGGCAAACTATATCTGGAAGATTGTGATGGCCTTCCTTTGTGACAGATTTTAGAAACAGTTATGGGGTGTAACTTCTGATGACCTTTGCTTGCATAGCAAGCTGCTGGATAAATTGATTGTAGTTCCCACTCATTGATCATCAGGTCTGGAACATTGATGGTGGCAGGTTTGGTGGGATTTAAAGAGAGAATGTTAGTAGGTCTTAAACTGGAGGATTTTACAGAGAAGGTGAGAAAACCAGAACTAAAAAATTCAAGTGAAGTAATGAACTAAAAAAGAACCATAAAAAGGGACGGTTGTCTTTTATACTTGGTAATTGGGGGAAGGAAGTGGGGGAGGACTTGTAAATAAGCTGGCTGATGCATTCTCTTTGCTATTACCCCTTGGTCAAGGTTGCAAAGAGCATCCTGGGTTTGAGGGGAATTTCAGATTGATTACATAAAAGGTTGTATAAGCATTGACAACGGAACTTTTATATCTGTGGTGGGGATGCTTTGATTGATCCAAACTTGAGTGGATTAGCTCATATTGTGCACTCAGCGTAACTGGATTTTTTGGAAAGCCGATTTTGATTGTGATTTAACCAAAAGTTTTGGGATGAGTTCTTGACAGATCAGTGACCTGTGATCTGTAGGCTCATATTTGGTGACCCAAACCAGTTTCTATGACTTGGTAAGGCTTTTCTGAGTTTTAAAATCTATTTTCCTAGTTTCTGAGGGGTGAGGATGACAGGGTGGGGTTAAGATGAGTCTGGGGGTCCTGCTGGTAGCCCTGGTCTGAACTACCTCCCAACAGACCCCCCCTTTATTTTTACAAGGAAATTTAGAAAAGGAGGGTACAGTAGGGGGGCTATTGGGGCAAGAGCAGTGACCCACCAATCATCAACCACATGGGCCAAGTTACCCAATTGCACAAAAGGCTCCACAGGTGCCTTTAGGTCCCCTCTTGCTTCAGTAGGGAACTTCCCACAGTCTAACCCCAATGGTAGAGTTTCCAGACTTACACAATACTCTTCTTTTTGAACAGGAAAGGTCCTTCCTCCTAGTACACGAACTAAGGTATAGATATTGTGTCTGGTGTGGAATTTAATGGCAAGAAGAGCATTAATATCTACATATGCAAGGTGGAAGCCTTGTCCCAGGTGAAAATTGACAGATACCATTATGCAGGACTTGAATTTTGAGAGGACAATTGGCCCCAAAAAGTCCCAAATTAAGGTTTGATTCTATTATACCAATTTAGAATTTAATTTGGGTTAATACTTGGATTACTCCAAATTTGGTTTTTAATCATTATATTTAATTCTGCCTTGCTTTACCTAATCCTTAAACCATTCTGAATCTGCCAATTCATCCAACGAAGATCTTACCATTTGGAAATCTTAGGAATCTGCCACCTCAATGAAAGAAAACCATGAGCGCCAAAATCTTCCCTTTACACCGCTCCTTTCATGGAATCCTTTTACCCAACTTAATACAAGTCCTATTTAAACTTTCTTTTACCGCTCAAAGTCATTTTTAAACGATTTTAAATTTAAAGTTTTATTTATCCACAGCCATCTGCCCAAACCTATTCTTTGATGCCCTTGGCTCCGCCGCCTGCCACCCCAGTGTGGGGCAGCAGTGCACCCCCACCTAGCGTTTTCTGCCCCGCGGGCAAGCGCGTTCAGATGGGCTCAAACAGCCCGCCCACTGCTTCCAACCATTTTCCCCCCACGGGACTTAGCGCTCCACCTGGCGCGCGTCCACCCCTTCTCGCCCCCATCCTCTCGCCCTCCCTCGCTCTGCCATTCGCTATTGCCTCAGAGTGGACTATGGGCATTTGTTCCCATATGCCGTTAAGGCAATTATTGAGCTAGCCACTTCAGCCTTTGCACCAGCTGGCTTTATAGACTTCCGCCCTTTTAAGGGCTACTTTGACGTTGGGTTCCAATCTGAGGAGGATGCTGAAGTGGCAGCACAAACTCCTCTAATTTAAAAAAACCCCATTCCCACAACCTGTACTCGCCTCCCTTCAGACACCACGCTGGTGGTATCCTTTGCAAATCTCCCATCCCACCTTCCACCCCAGGTTTTGTATGACCAGTTGGTCACGGGGCTCATGGCTTATGGCACTCAGCCCAACCTCATCTTTGCCATTCCATCTGGTGTGGAGCGCCTTGCTGCTCCTCGGGCAACAGCCACCATCATAACACACCACCCTACCATAGGCCAACAAATCCCACCCCGCGCTAGTGTGGCTGCAGCGCCTGATCATTTCTTTTGGGCTTGGGTTGATAATGGTAGGCAGATTTGTTCCCTCTGCTTTGGCCTCAACCATGCAAAAAGAGCGTGCCCTCAGGCCGATTCCACTGCTGCAGCTTCTGAGCCTCCTTCTGGAGGTTCAGTATGGGGCGCTTTGCTGCCCCCTCCCACCCTCTAATCTCATTCAGTGGGCCCACATGGAAAATCAGCCCCCCCAAAAAAAAACCTCCAGCCTCACTCTCCCACCTAAATCTACCCCAGCCAATCAGAGCAATGCTTGGACCACCATTGGCACCCAAGCAGCTGCCCATTCGCCCAATCCCACCCACCCAAATTCGAACGCCACTATTCCAGTGAACCAAAATCCATGGGATTTATTGGCTGAAACTGACGAATCAGGTAATGTCCTCATTAGTAAGCATACAGGTCAACCTCTCTGCCAAGGCAATTATGGTCAGGCAGAATTTTTCCTTCCTGACTTTGATGAAACCCCTACCCCTCGCCATTTCGCTCCTCTGCCCAATACAGCCCCCTTCCAAAGTGATCACCAGCTCGCCTTAGCTGCGGTGGCCTCTCCTTATTGCCCAAAACTACGCACCGCGGAGGCCCAGTCAGTGGCTCAGCTCCAGCATGGCCTGCCCACCCTCTTCTTCCCCCCAACTTCCCTGAATCTCCCTGCAGTGACATCTCAAAACTATTTGATGATGCTGAAGTTGCTGTTATGAATGTCACAACGATTGCCTCATTCAACCCCTCAGCCAAAATCACCCGCCACAGTATCTCCCTTTTCACCCAACTTCCTGAAGCCCGCAAAGAAGCTGAAGTTCTCCTCGCAGCTTTTGTTTATACTTTTCCATCATTATCTTGATGCGGAAGAGGAAAACTCCTACTACGCTGACCTCAACCCCCACTATGCGGATGCCCCAACGCCCTGGCTCTCTGCTCTGATCTGGTACTGTAATTAACATCCCTTGATCGAGGTGGGTCTTTCTGAAAACCAACCCCCGACCCCTCCTCACCCTCTGCCATGGTGGGTTAGCAGTTTCTGCTTCCCACCTGGTTAGTAGTTTTGTTTTGTTGTTTTGAGTGTTGTGTTCAGTACTGTCCATCCCCTGGTCGGCGTACCTCAAATAAATTGAAAAATACAAGTTTATTTAAGTCTACCCCACATAATCCCAATACCTTAATCAGCTGTTGCTATGATAATATTACTAAGAGATGAAAATCTCAGCTGACCTTACAGGTGGGATGAGATGGTTAGATCACTTGGGAATCAATTATCACTTTTTTTAGCATTAGGTGGTCCCAACCTAATGGGGGGATACACCAATCTAGGGAATCAATTATCACTATTCACAAATTCTTGCTCTCATGAACCCCCTTTTGTTTCCAAAGGTGCAATAAATAGTACTGATTTATTTTATATAAAGTACTTTTTCCAATGGAATTTATTAATCATCATAATTTCTTTAGGGTTTTACGTTTTATTCTAATGGCCAAAGTCTCATCCAATGCTGTGCACTTCAAAGCCCTGATGTTGGGATTTTTACCCATATTCCCAGCTGACTAGATTACCAGGGGTCACTAGGGGATTATTCCCTATAGTGAAGTGAATTGGATATCAGTTGACCCTGATTTTTGGGTAATAATGTTTGGGGTATTTTAGGTTATTTGCCTGGGTTGGATCCATTGGGGATCAATCTAGATGAATGCTTAAGGTCTCTTTGGGCAGAGTTGCTGACAAAATAGGGGCATCTGATAGTTGATCAATGATTAACTATCAGGTGTACCAATTGGGATTGGTCAGGTTTCATCACCAACCGATTGGAAATTTAAGGATCAAGTTGTGAGGTGAGTGATGCCACATGCAACTAGCAAAAAGATCAGTTGGTTTGAAATCTGCCTTAATGGGCAAAAAGTCCCATAACCTAAGCAGGTCACTTGCTAAATATTGCTGGTTCACTGGGATCAAGAGGAAAACGTTAGGGACACATTTTCTGACTCTTTTCATTTTAGGTCTTGAGGATGTCTGATGAAGAAATTCTAACCAGGATGGTAAAGACTATTGATGGTGAGATTATAAAGGGTAATTCAATAGTAATGGCTGCCGTTTCATTGAGGAGTGCCAACCAAGGATTGGGCACCAAATCCCACTATAAATTCCCTAAAGAATTAAATAAAAAACACACACTACTACACAAAGTTAGGAAGAGATACAGATTGGCTCAACTCTCCATTTAGGTGTCACCCATCCTGGGGTTGATACAGGTGATAAGAAATTAATAAGCCAGGTGGAACAAGATCATTGTATGGCAGGAAGCCATTTTACACTACTGTACACTACTTTACAGACTTCTTACCAGAGTATTATCTTAGTATACTTGTATTAGAATCCATTTAAAGTTCTATTATTTCTCAAGGAAATTTTTGCTGTGTGCAATAATTGAAAGACTCTTTAGGATAAAGAGTAAGGATCTGAGTGGGGATCCAGAGAAAAAGCTGAATTGAATTGGGGATTGTTTCTGACAGTGTGTCAAACAAGAGAAACCGTAAACAGGGATCTGAGCGTAGATCAATTTAGGTGGTATGAGGGAACAAATCCCTATTCAGGACATCATGAGTATTTTGAGAGGTAATAATGGCTGAGTGTTGGACTGAAATCTAATACTTCAATTCCACTATGGATAATAGTTGCCATACTATTAGCAACAATTATGTCAACTACTATCATACAACATGGATAACTGCACAAAACCCAAACCTGTGCAGGTAATATATTTATAGAGGTTATCAGCTGAGAATAATCAAAAAACCTATAAATTTTTACAGCTGCCAATCATTTATAAAAATATCCATATCCTCACTTTTTGAACACGGCTCCCAGATGAGGCCACTTTGATGGTCCAGTTCACCTGGTTGCCCTCCCACCTTTCCCCCAAAATGCCTTCACCACAAGCTCATGGAGGGTTTGGCTGTTTATGGCGCAGACCCCATGCTGCAGTTCATGGTTCCAGATGGAGTGGACTGTTTGGCAGGGTCATGCACCTTTGTGACAATCCACCCATTCCATCGCAATACCCATCTTGCAATTCCCCCTTGCATGGTGATCAGATCTGCCTCTGATCGCCTATTCTGGGTGCATGTCAAGAACAGCCATATAATTTGCCTAATGTGCTTCAAGCTTGATCACTCAAAGCGCAAGTGCCCTATGGCTTCCAACTCTGCCACTTCTGCCATTCCCCCACAGCGTTGGCTTAGCTGCTGCTTCACCCAAATTTTTTGAGTGGAGCTCAATTCTCACACCATTAACCTCAGAAAATTCTTGTATGGCTTCCAAAGCCGCAGCCAATCAAAATTTTAAGAATTTTAAGAAATTCAGTCAAGTTATGGCATTTTGAGCTGATGTCTGAAACAGTTTCAGCTGAGCTGCTGTGGTTGACAGTTTGTGGCCAATCAGGTGAAGCCAACTTGCCAACTCTGGTGGCTAGGCTGGAATTAGCTGAGTCAAATCCTTTTTAGTGTCTCAATTGGATTAATGAAAATGACCAGTCTTATAAAGTCAAACTGGATTTTGCATTGGAGGAGTTTTTTGTCAATCCTCATGAATCATGCCCCCGCTATTTTGTCCTAAAAATGGTTATCCTATATATAACAATATAAATAAGATGGCAGTTGAAAACGCTGCAGCTCCTGACAACACCCTCTTCTGCCATCAACTCCATGGGAAATGGAACCCCTTGTTGAGGGTATTCCCATCCCAAATTTTCCCCATGATTTCAAGGAGGATGCAAGATACAAAATTGAGGAGCTTGCTTTTGGTGCAAGCTGTGCTTGCATTACTGCAGCAAAAAACTCTCTTTTCAACCCCATTTATCCCAAAAACCTGCGGTGCATCAGGTCATTTACTTGTGTGTCTGCTCTCATCACTTTTGATGAGCATCAACTTGCTCAATACATTAAGGTGATGGACACCGCAAGCCTCATTACTGAAGAAACTCCACAATTATACCTCCTCACGCCACATGTTGCTGATGCTCTCACCCTGATGCTGTCTGCCATGGTCTGCCAGCTAAAGCAGGCGCTGGACAAAAGTTTCCCCAAAGCTTCCTCACCTTCTGATATGGCTTCCTAGGCTGTTAGCTGAGGTGTCATATTAGTAATTTTTATTTCTAATAATCCCTTTATTTGGCTCATTTGCAAATAAAGATGCGTGGCAGCTCCCCCTTTTGGGTTGGTCACCACTAGTTTTAAAAAGAATATATAATGAGGATATATATATACTAAAAGTTTGATGATAAGTGAAAAAACTTTGCATTTCTATAAAACAAAAAAATAAAAAAATGTAATTTTTTAAAGAGAGAATGTAATAAAAAGTTAAAAAATAAAAAGTAAAGATAATATAAAGTAAAAAATGAAAATTAAAAAATTAAAAATTAAAAACAAAATAAAAGGTCGCACTAAAAAGTAAAATATAATTTTTTGCCAAATAATTACATAAAAAAATTATGAATGACTTTAATAAAAGCAAGGTGTGCGCATTTATATACTATCATATATACAACATACATTTGTTTATATTATATATTATAATGTAAGTACATATATGTATCTTTCTATTATATATTATATATTAATAACTTGATATTAATACTGATGGAATACCCATGCTTTGCTACAGTGTATATAAATTACAAAATGATTCTAAATTATTTTAATTTTTATACCAGTAGATAGCTATTAATAAGTTCAGAAACCATTTTACCTATTAAAGATTCCAACCTCCAACCACTTAGCCAAAGTCAATTAAGCCTTCCAAATTAACTAAACCATCAAACAATTACCTGAAACTATTAGGCTTATTAAATCATCCAAAAATAAACACCGCTCAGCAAAAACTAATTATTGAATTTACAAAACAGCCAAAAACCACCAACCACTTATCAAAATCTATGTAAAAAGTGAATTAAAAGAATACAAAAATACCCAGCCAAATTGCTATATAATCACCATTAGAAAAATATGTTTTAGATCTTATATAGAACTGATATTTAAATTTATTTGATTATACTAAAAATTACATATCAAAATTCCGTTCCCAAACTTTATAGAATATTTGTGCCAAGTTTGGTGATTTTAAATTATTTTCCATGAGATAATGCATCCTATATATAAGCAATAAAGCAGAATCATACTTTTGTAAAGAAAATATTAAGCAAATCCTATTTATACCCGGTTTGATACAGATATTTGTGAGCTTAAAGTTTACCAGATGATCCTTGCCTGATAATTACAAGCCTGATATTGCAATAAGAGTGATTCAGGTTTCAATAAGGATAACATTGGCCAAAAACCCTGGTAAATTCTCTGTGGAACCCCACAAATTAGGGTAACACTATTGCCCCAAGCCTCAGCTGAATTGCCCTATGGCTAGTAGCAGGGTATGCCAAACTTGAAGCAAAATCAGGGGAGTTGTTCTGAGGGTTTTTCTGTCCCCTCTCTAATTTAGTTCAACCTTCTACTCCATGACCACCCCTTTTATAGCCTTGGAGGGGGTTTCACCAGAGGAAAATATTTTCCCACACAATGATTGGGTCAAATATATTAAATCACTGCCTCACTGATATACCCTGCCTACTACTGACCCTCCATTGGCTGTTCCATCCAAGTGAGGTTATTCTTGAGAGCTTCAATAGGTTGAAAGCCCATATTACCAAATTTGGATGCACCCAGCTTATACAAAATTTCTCATCTGACTCACTTCAAGCTTTGATTCATTTTAAATACTAAGCACAAAAAATAGTAGTAAAAGGTCTGATCCTTGACCCATTAAATATTACTAATAAAATATTATAGTAATCAATAGCTTACTATAATTAAAGCTTTAATATTTTTGTTACAAGTAGTTGATAACCCCCTAATAATTATACTGCAGTAGAGAACCAACTTCTCCTGCATATAATTGTTAAAATTCAGGTATGAAAAACGCTTCAGCGAGAATACCAAACCCTGAATTCCAACAAGTGGTGCTCTCTACAGGGGTAGTACACCACAATAACACTAAAAATAGAGGGTGTTGCAGAAAATAACCCTCACAACCTTTCTGCAGCTTTGGAGCCCTGGCTAGATGCTTTAGCCCAGCAGCTAGCCAGCGCACTGTCTTGACTTAAACCCTCAAACAGCGCATTAGCCAAGCCTTTCATGAGGCTGCTCCAATTATTGCCAACCCCTTTTCCAAGATAAATTTACCCTAGGTGAGGGTAGCATTGCCACATTCCTCTTTGTGTATGAGGCTTTTATGGAAGGGACAACCAATCCCAAAAAGTAAAGCGCATCATCCCCTGCCTCAGCTGCTCTGCCCAAGAGGTAATGGTACCTTATATAGATACCCTTAAAACTCGAGCCTAGATAAATAAGGCACTATTTGAGGATTTTTAATCCCTGCAGAGCTTGTGAAGACAAAAACAGGCCTTTATGTGCCTTAGTCTGAAAGAGGGAGAGTCAATTACCTTTTTTGTTGAGCGATTCTATAGTGAAGCTCAACCTCTTTTGTTGGCCAAAATGCTCCCTCTAAAAGATGATATTGCTTCTGTTTTGGCTAGATTGGCATCTCATCTCTCTTTGGCAATGCATATCTCTGCCATCAAGCACTCCTTTTAAAATATACAGGATGTCAAGGAGGCTTTGTTAGCGATGGCTGACTATAATGGAAGTGATGCTATGCAAGGAGCTCTGAGGTGAGAATCTACTATAACACCTCCAGCCTCTTCTATGGCTGTCTCAATTTGGAAATCTTCTCCTACAGAGCTGCCACAACAATATTCCCCCCATGTGAACATAGGCAGAGGATACTAGCAGTGACAGGGCAGCGCTCCCCTCCATCTCCAGTTCCCAAAGTGCAGCCGTTGAAGTTAGCTTCCACTTTGCCCTGCTCACCTCCTTTGTTATAGTAGCCTTCCAAAGTGCCTCAATTGTCACGTCCCACCAAGACAATATCTCTATCCCCTTCAGCATCTCCTCTGGCTATTCCTAGCTCAAAGCCTGTATCCATGGGGCAGCCCAAACCCCTATGTCAATAGCTAGATGTAGAGCCATAACCATTAAAGCATCTCCACAAAAAGTTACCCGTGTAATTGAGTGCCCAGAACCTCCCCTGCAACAAAGTAAGCCCTGACATTAACTCCCAACCAATGGAATCTTTGATATGAATAAATTTTCCCTCTGACAATGAATCTGAAGGGGGCTGTGAAGATGTCAGTCACTATGTCTTGGGAGCCCAAGGTGAAGTGGAGATACTCAATAGGTTGAACCAGAGAGAGAGGATCTGTCTAAGATCCTCTGCCAAACTTATCTTCACCAAGTGTTGAGGAAATTTGAGGTCATTGACACTGCCAGTGACGCTGACCAGCTCATTGACACCTTGATCTGACATAACCAGTGGTTTCATACCCTGCAGTTTATCCAGGAGAAATACTCTGAGACTGCCAAAAGACTTGCCTCTACTCTCCATCTAAAGGAGATACTCACTCTTCCCCCAACTTGGGTGGAATATTAACCAAGGTGGAGGTCATTGTCAATGGAGTGCGGGTTAGAAGTATCCTCAACATTGGGTCCCCAGTGAAAGTTGTGTCATCAAAAATTATTATAAATTAAACTGACCCTGTCCTTGACTATAATAAAGAATTTGGAACTTCCAGCCCAAACAACACCTGTGACATTGGGGTGTACTCTTCTCTTTCCATCCATTTTAGAGAGCTCATCTTGTCAGCTCCAGCGGTGGCCCTGGCTAACAAAACCTATGATATACTCATTAGTACCCAGTTCATGCTTGAGTATGAAGGGATTATTAACTTAAAGAAGGGTTATCTCTCTCCCTGATTAACTATGAGGCTATCCTGACTTAAATCAATTAAGAACTTAATAAAAAGGATTTTTATTTCACAGTTGAGTATCCCTCTTCCACCTTAGCCCTACATTACACCATGGCAGGATGGCATACACAGATGTTTCCTCAATCAGTGGATGTCCTGGAGGCAATTCTTTTTATGATTCTGAAGAGTTGGTCATCAAAGCTGGTGAAGAAAGGGTAGTTGACATGAAGATTACCTTGCAAATCCCACACAATTGCCTTCTGCACATAATTAGCATTGAAGGAGTTAGTCCTTTGGAGCCCAGAGTTTTTCCAGGCATGTTAGACCACACCTATAAACAACCTATCAACCTCCTGCAAAAGAATCTCACCAAGAAGCATATCGTTGTAAAAAATCATCAGGTGATTGGAGGAGGCATGCTGATTCCCTCAAGGAAATAAAGCAAGTTCACTGTATTGGGTCTATAGTGGATATGGGCTTAACCGCCAACCAATCTTATTGTACCCTAGCTTCCGTTAATATCTCCAATGAACTAACCCCAGCTGAGATGATAAAGTCCACACCCTGCTTGAGGCCTACAGCGACAATTTCTTCAAATCTGACACTGACTATGGGCACATGAAGGGTTAAACTCATACAATTGATGTTGGGGAGGCTCAGCCCATCCACTCCAAACCCTACCAAAAATCAAAAGTTGAGGAGCTACAGAAGCGGACGGAGCTCAAACAGATGCTGGACTCTGGGTTTCTAGTGCCTTCTTAAAGCCCTTGGTCATCCCCTCTACTACTGATAAAAAAGAAAAATGGAGGCCATCAGGTAGTGATGGACTACTGCAAACTGAACAACCTCACTAAGAAGGACAGCTACCCTATCCCCCGCATTGATGATGCTCCGGCCAAACTCTCTGTGTCAAAATTATTTTCCATCATGAACTTGGCTAGCGGGTAAAGCAGATTGACCTTTTTCCACAGGATCAGGAAAAGTGCGCTCTTATTTGCAGCAAGGGTTTGTTACACCCATTCAGCTACCTCATAGGTTGTGTTTTGCCTGCTACTTTTCAGCAGGCGATGGATCATATTCTCCAGGACCTTAAGCTGAGCTGTGTGATTGTCTACCTTGATGATATCAAAGTCTTTTCCAAGATGTGTAACGAGAATCTCACGCACCTAAAGGAGGTGTTTTAACGCTTGTGGGCATCTAACATCAAATTAAAGCCCTCCGAGTGTACAACTTTCCAGAAGAAGCTGGATTTTCTTGGGCACGCCATCTCCAAAAGCTGGGATTCAACCTATACAAGATAAGGTTGAAGCAATATCCAATATGCCAGTGCCTAAAACCCTTTGCAACATCCAGGTATTCTTGGGCATGATGGGGTATTACCATTAATTTATCCCAAAATTCACCCAGCTCAGAAAGCCCCTTGTCCGCCTCCTGGCTAAGAGCACCCCCTTCTGTCAGGGCAAAGCCTGACATGAAAGATATCCCTGATATATCAGTTCTTATTGGTAGAATATATGATATATGTAGTCAGCTTAAACAATTGAAGATGATAGCAAAATCACATAGCAGACAAATAACGAGTCAGACAAGTCAATTCAAGCTTACAAATTTGAATTGAACATTGGAACGCCTGTGGCCAGGTCTTAGTAGTCCTAACTAGGCAGTTGACTACTAGTCTAAGCTTTGGTTATCTAAGACAGAAAGAGCCTAAAGAATCTAAAGCTATATAAGAATCAAGTAATCCCTAAAGCTAGTTCAATTAGTCTGAAAAGTGAATATAAGCTGAATATATTAAAAATCATTCCTAGCAGTCGTTAAAGTTAAGATGCTTCTATATATTTACTTGATTTACCTGCTTTTGATCCTTAGTAAAGTACAAGGATCTTTATTATCAAACATATATCAGTTAAACAACTCTGAAAATCCAAATAATGCCTCTAACTCAATTATACAATTACCCACTGTCACTGGTATCTTGGCCCTAACAGGGGTTGGTCTAGCTAAAGCTCTACAACCTATATTAGGGCCCAACAGACCGTTATTCACAGCTATTATATTTTTTATCCACATCCTTCCCTTGTTATACTGGACTCTTAGATCAGGCATGGCAAGTTCACGAGCTGCTATGCCAGACTGGGTTAAAGATATTCCAGTCCCTGACACCTTCCATTGGGGTGCTGAACAAAAGGCCGCATTTAAAACCCTTAAGGAGCTTTTGCAAAAAAGGCTGATACTCTGCCACCCTGAATATGGCAAGCCTTTCATGTTGTTCACGGATGCCTATGACTATGCTATTGATGCTAGCTTAGCCTAATGGATGAGCATGGGGTTGACCATCCCATGTCCTACTTTAGCAAAATGCTGTTAAAAGCTGAGCTCAATTTCAGCGTCACTGAGAAGGAGTTCCTGTCTGTACTGCTTGCTGTAAAACACTACCGCTCATTTCTATATGGGACTCCCTTCAAAGTGATCACAGACCACACCTCCCTAAATTGGTTGCAGAATATGAAGGACCCCATGGGACAGTTGGCTCACTGGTCTCTGAAGATTAGCATTACAATATGACTATTGAGCACTGGGCAGGAATGCACCACATGAATGTAGATGGGTTAATGCAGCTGCCCATTCTTCACTTAGACAATAGTCAAGATGAGAGGTTACATAATCTCCTCATAACTCCTGATGTGTGGGTAGATTAAAACAAACTAGTACAGAAAATTCTAGCTCAGCACTCCCACAACACCAAGGTGGAATGTGGGAAGTTAACAAAAAAGTAAAAGTAAATGGTTGCCTTATTTATGGCCATAAGAACAAGTACCAGTGATCCTAGAGCCCCACACTATCATGGGCCATGGTGGAGTCTGAAAAGCCTATGAGTGGGTAAAAGAGCGCTATTAATAGGAAGGCGTCATGGAGACCATAGCTGAAATCCTGGATGACTGTCTGACTTGTAAAAGCAATCTAGCTACAAGACCTGGTATCAGTATCAACCTATGACGCCCCAAAAGCCCTTCCACACCATAAGCTTGGTTGTCGTAGGTCCACTACCTCAGACTACTGGTGTCAACCATCATATCCTGGTTGGAATTGATCATTTCACCAAATAAGTTGAAGCTATTGCTCTCCCAGCTCAGACTGCAAAAGCCACATCTACCTTCTTACAACAATACATCTTTACCTGGCATGGGTGCCCCCAGGTCCTCCTATATGACAATGGGAAAAATTTTACTTCTAGAGTGGTAAAGCTCCTTGCCACTTTCATGGGAGCTCAACAACTCTTCTCAGCCGTTATAACCCATCCACAAATGGTGCTGTAGAAAGAGTTAATGGAACCCTGGTCTTGATACTCCACAAAATGGCCAATTTAGTTTCTCTTCACTAAGATCTTGACCTATCCAGTGCCCTCCTAGCCTACCAGGCTAGCTACAATTGCATCCTCAAGATGTCTCCTTTCTGTGTGTTATATGGTCAAGAACCTGGGGTGCCCACTTTAATAGCTAAAGATATTTTCTCTGACAGGACTGACCCTGAACAAGCTATGAAAAAGTTGTCCCAGAACATCATCTAATTACAGTCTGAGGCTATAACTAACTTGGCAAAGACTGTCACTAAAGAAGGATAAGCTGCTAATGAGAGCTGGGCCAAACTTTCTTACAAGTATCAGACTTGGTGCTGTATTACTAAAATTGGATCACTCCTAGGAGTGAGAAGCTTGGATCTATATGGGAGGGACCTTTTGTAGTCACATATAAGTGGGGGGATGAATACTCTTTAAAATCTTTTGCTTTTGGAGCTAACATTAACCAAGTTTATGGCCAGTTCTTGAAGCCTTATTCTCCCCCTAACACTCTTGAAGAAGATGGTGGCAGACAATTATAAGTCTGATAATGCAATAAGAGTGATTCAGGTTGTGATATGGATAACATTGGCCAAAAACCCTGGGCAATTCTCAGTGGAACTTCACAAATTGGGGTAATACTATTTTTTAAGCATCAGCTGAATTGCCCTTTGGCTAGTAGCAGGGTTGTGCCAAACTTGGGGCAAAATTGGGGGAGCTGTTACAAGGGTCCTCTCCATCCCTTCTTTAATTTAAAACAAAATCTACTCTACAACCACCCCCTTTTATAGCCTTGGAGGGGTTTCACCAGAGGAAAATATTTTCCCACACAATGATTGGGTCAAATATATTAAACCACTGCCTCACGGATATATCCTGCCTGCTACTGACCTTTCATTGGCCGATCTGTCCAAGTAAGGTGATACTTAAGAGCTCTGATAGGTTGAAAGCATATATTGCCAAAGTTGGATGCACCTAGCTTATACCAAATTTCTCATCTGACTCACTTCAAGCTTCAATACATTTTAAATTACTAAGCACTGAGATATTAAAAGGATTTGCTTTTTGACCCATCAAAGGGAGGATACCCCAGTGGTAGAATAGAGACATCTACCACTGCCTCCCCAAGTTTGATTCTGGTACAGGAACTTTGGGTAGGGGACAACTATGACTGTGTTGGCATTGCGCACCAATGCCCCAAACTGAGATAGCAAATAGCAAAGGTGGTCCATAAAGTTCCTGGCCTATCATACACCACGCATGGAGAGTTTCCAGATTTTATCCTCCTTTCCCATTTATTCAATTTCCTTTTAATTAATGCAGTATTGTCCTCAGGTCAGCCCACCTTGAGTAAAATTTGAATTAAAAAATTTAAAATTTAAAAATTCTTGACCCATCAAGTATTACTAATAGAACCTTAAAAATAATCACTTATTTTAATTGAAGGTCTAATATTTTTATTACAAGTGGTTGATAACCCCAATATTTATCCTGCAGTTGAGAACCAACCCCTTCTGCATATAATTGTTAAAATTCAGGTGTGAAAAATGTACCAGTGAGCATCCCAAACTTTGAATTTAAACAATCTTAATTAATTCTTTCTTAAATTGGTAGACAGCTACCAATAAAATTAAGAAATAAAATTACATTGATTATATAAAATTACCAACCACTCAACCAAAACAAACAAACTCAATGAATTAACTAAAACATCACCACTTGCCTGAAACCATTAAACCTGTTGAAACAATCAAAATCACCAACCACTTACCAAAAACAATTAAATTATCAAATCAACTAATCACTTTCTGCTTTATTAAAACTGTTAAGCTTATTGATCAATAAAAAACCTTAAAGGCTCATCAAAATCTATTTATACTATCAAAGAAACCTAATTCAAACTTCTTAGCCATAACAATAAAGAAAATACCATCAAAAACATATATGATTTTCACTTGTTAAATATAAAACTTTTTATTTTACTAAGAAAGTAAAAAATCCTTTCATATTGCACATCTATGGTATCTAGTGAATATCTATGTATAGTTTCATCTTTCTAGGCCTTATCATTGTTGAGATACAGTGATGAGTGAGTGAGCTTTGCAAATATATTATAGTTATCATAAATATTGCATAAATAGTTATATATTATACATACATTATTATAAATATCATATATAATGTATTACATATATTGACATACTTTGTATAATTGTATATAAGTGTGCACACCTTGCTTTTCTTACAGTTGTACATGAAAATTTTTTTATAATTATTTGGCAAAAAATTATTTTTTTACTTTTAGTGCAATTTTTATTTGATTATTTATTTTTTTACTTTATAATTATTTACTTTTTATTTTTTACTTTTTATTATGTTCTCTCTTTAAAAAAAATTTTTAAAAGTTATTTTTTATATTTTATTTTCTACTTTTTAGTCATACTTTGATTAAATTATCATATTTTTATTTAACCAAGGTAAGCTGACCAGGGGACAGACATTACCGAATATATGTGAAACTAAAAGAATAACTAAGAAATATAAAAATTAGGCACCCCAGGGTACTCAAGTTACCCTTGTTGCCAGTGGGACTGCCAGGTATGGGGGGGGTTGGTGCACTACTCTGAGGGGGTTTCCCCTGATATGGAGCAGGTGTGAAGGAAAGGGTCTGTGTGGAGGAACCAGAGTGGGAACCATGATTCTATGAGCGCTTTTTGTCTTGGTCTCATATTTCCATAGAGCCAAGCTTGGAAGTACTCTAGTAAGTGGACATGGAATCTGTTAATAACCCTATGAATGGTTGGGACCATGCCCTTGAACGCATCTAATGCAATTGTGTGTATTGTCCACATTGCAATGGGTATTATTAGGGAGTGGAGGGTAGATGGGCTTGGTGACTCAATCTGGAGCGCAAAGATGCTCTTTGTATTGAGAATTCCTGTTCGTTTTGAATCTTGAGCAGGCGTGCGACTTCCTGCCATATAGCTTTGGTTGGGGGGCATGTTTCTAGGCGATGATGTAGGGATCCCTTCCCTCCACATACTGCACATGTTTTGTGGAGGGAGTTGGAGCAGTCCGCCGTCCTATAGGTCCTTCTCAAACAGCGCCAGGCGTTTGCTCTTATCCTTGGTTGTAGGAGTGGGTGGTGTGTCCTTTTCCACATTGCTTTCTGTGTGGTTAAATCATAGGGAATGTTCAGCATATCTAGGTATTCTATCCTAGCTATGCTTGGGGTTGTTGCGAGAATATCCCTCTGGGGGTGGTTTTCTTTGTTTCTTAATTTGAATTGGGGGCTGGGTCATCCCCTTCCCTGTATAGTACCCATGTTCTCTATGGTCCATCCCATATGGCGTATAGTTCAGAGGATATGTTTGAAATGAGGGGAGGTTCCATGCAGACCCGTTGCAGTAGGGTGCTTGGCAAGGTATGAAAGTAGTCTGGGTGGACTATGTGGGTTGGTTAATTTGAGCGCCTGTTCAAAGTTAGTCCTTGCTGCTCTGGACTAATGTTGTTGTGGGAGGTCTGGAGCAAGGATTTCCTTTATCTAGGTACCTAGGATGTGATTGGCATGGCTCTCAAAATCTATCAGTCCCATGCCTCCACTTGAGCGTAGGCCAAATAGTGTTTCCATCTGTATAGGAGGGTGAGAGCCAGGCCACAGCCAGCCCTGGATAAGCGCGCAAATTGAGGTTATAAAGGTAGGTGAGAAGGCTATCGCGTGGGCCTGGTACCACAGTATTGGGAGGATGAGCGAGTTAGCAACTCTAACTCGTCTTGTTAGTCCTGGGGTTCTTCCCTTAAGGGAGGCGACGCGTTTGGATACCCGTTGTAACAGGTTACTTTCCATTGTCTCATTAGCATATCCCTCTAATTCTAGCCAGATTCCAAGGTGTCAGACAGGAGTGGTGGTGGGAGGTTTTGCAAAGGGTAAAAAATTGGGTTTTTTCTTCGAGTGTTGACATGAGGTTCTGATGTTGTGGCCCAATTGTTTGTGTATTGCCTAAGAGGATTATTTCTGTCTTCCTTTTGTTGAGCGATGCATTGCTCACCTTGGAGTATTCCTCTAGAGTACGTTCCAGCTGTCAGACATCTTCATTGTTTGCTATACCTGCTACGCAGTCATCTGCAAAGGCCAGTATCTTTACTGTTGGTTGTCCTTGTGCGGTTATCCCCATGAGACTTGAGTCAGTTACTTGAGGAGCGGGTCAAAGCTGAAATTGTATAGCAGTGGGCTGAGGGGATCCCCTTGTTTGAGCCCTCTATGTGGTTTGATATTGTTTGTTAGGAATCCAGGGCCGCATACAGCCATGGTTGCAGATTCTGTTAGGAGCATCGCCCATTTTACAAATCTTGGTGGGAGTTTGAAGGCATGTAGACATTCTTTTAGGTATGGCCAGCTAACACGGTCATACGCCTTCTCCTGATCCAAAAAGAACAGGGCACCAGTTTCTTTGTATTGGCAAATGTTTGCAACAGGGTGTATGTTGTTCCAGATTGAAAGCCCTGGTATAAACCCAAACTGGTTGGGTGATAGGACGTCAGATGCAATTGAGCCTAATCTAGCTGCTAGAATTTTTGTTAGAATTTTTGTGTCAGTGTTGAAGAGTGCAATTGGGCGCCAGTTGGCCAGGTCCAACTTGTCACCCTTTTTATACAAGGTTATAACGTAGGATTCATAGCCTCCTGGTAATAGGCGTGTTTCCAACAAACTCTGGTTCATTGACGCCAATAGGAGGGGGCGATTTGTTGAAAATACTTTTTGTAAAATTCGTAGGGTATCCCATCAGGCCCTGGACAATTCCTACGTGGTGCACCGCGAATTGTTTCCCAAAGCACCTCCCGTGTGATAAGGGATAGTATATAGTAATTTGGTGGTGTACTTTGTATCTTGGCATTTTAAATAAATTCTTTAATTTTTTTGTGGATCTGTTGGCATATTGCAATATAATTTGGTGTAATAGCGGTGTACTTCCGCCTTGACCTCCTCAGGGTCAGTTGCCACGGTGCCATTGGTCTTGCGGACCTGTGTGCATGTGGGCTGTTTTCCACAGGAGTGGAATTGGTGGAAAAAGTATGTCAAACAGGTTTCGCCTTCCTTTATGAACTTACCTTTGTTCAATACTTTGATTCTGTGTTGGTGTTCAAAGATGAGATTGTTAAGTTTGACTGAAATTTCTGCCCATTTGCGTCCCCAATTAGGGCTATAGCCAGATCTTGGAGTATTTATTTCCAGGTGGTCTAGTTCTGCCAAGGTACACTTTATTGTGGCTGTGTCCGCGGTGTACTTGCATGATGCAATATGTCAGGTTTTGTTGATTAAATCGTTTTTGAAATTTTCCCATGTTCTGATGGGATCCAAAGTGAATGGGGCTGTGAATTCTGGGTTTGTAGCCTTGTTTTCAACCCAGTCAGATATCTCAGGCAATCTTATATTTTCTGGGTGAAGCTTTCTCCAAGGCGACACCTGTGTGTGGGATTGGGTTGGCGCTAACTGCACCGTAACTAATCAGTGATCAGAAAAATTGATCTTTTTTGTTGTAAATTTGGAGATTCTTGAGTGGTGGGATTGTGGGATGAGGATGTGGTCAATATGACTCATCGATATGAGCAGTCCCTCACGTATGTTGGGTCTTATCATATGGGGAAGGATTGGTGAATTGGGGGGAAGAGCATCCTGTAAGCCAAGAGATGCCTTCATTGTGCTATATTCAACGTGTCCAGGTGGGTATCCCCTGGGATTAGGCCATCAATCTGTATTGGGGTTATCCCAGCAGTTGAAATTGCCTAACATGATGATATCTGGTGGGAGGGTGAGGGTAGAAATTTTTTCAAAATTTTTTTCTCTCAGTTGCAGTACACGGTGCGTAGATACATGCTAACAAAATTATTTCATCTTGGCATGTGATTGTTGCTACCAGGAATCAACCGTGCAAGTGTGATGATGAATTTGTAATTTTAAATTTTTTGTTGTTTTGGACTATCACCCCACAGTGAGACGTCCATACTGATTGGATGGTGCGAGCCTGGTTGACCAGAATTCTTCTTCCCCTTGTAGGCAGTGGGTTTCTTGGATGGCCAAGATGTCTGAAAGAGGTTTTTTCAGGAATGCCAGCTTTTTGGCCTGGGACGTATGAGCCCTGGCTCCCGCGATATTTAATGTCCCTATTGACACTGAGGTGCCAGCGGCGCCTCAGGAGCAGTTGGGAGGCCCTCTGGTCCTATCCCACCACAGCTCATTTTGGCCATGCTCCGCGTCTGTACTCCAACTCTTTCACTGCCATTGTTGGTTCCCCTGATCTGACCCAATGATTCAAGGGAATTGCGGTTTTTTGCATTTGCATCAACTTTTCCTGCATAGGTCTCATGTTGATTTGATGCGGGTTGTTGATTGGATTTTATATTTTTGAGGTTCAACTTTGTTGCATTGTGCACCGCATTTTCACCCAAATTGCAGTTGCATTGTTCCTCAGTATGTGCATGACTGATGACACTTTGTGGCTCAGTCTGGTTACTGTAAAAATTTTCGACCTGGGCATATTGTTCTGATTGGTTGGTTCGGTGAATATCTGAAATATCCTCCTGAATTTGTCCGTGGTTAATGGCAGATTCCGCGTGTGCCGCCGCTTCAGCTGCTGCTCTCTTGCAGGCTTTTTGTGCTGCTTTATGCTGTTTACTTGTAACTGGGTCCACGATGGAGTATAGTCCATCTTCACCCCAGCGGAATGGGTGGTGGCCATCAGTCATTTTGGTGAAGCTTTCATTATCTTTGTCCATAGCTTCTTCACAAAAATCATTTTCCATTAAGCCCTTTTTTACAGGGCATGCATGTTCCTTGTGGTCCAGTGAGCCACAGTGGTTGCAAATGGGTGGTGCGCATTCCAGTGTAACTCTTAATGCAGCTGACTGGCCCCCATCTGCAAAGTGAAATTCTGCTGCGTGGGGAATTCTGGATCAATCCTCTTCCACTTCTGAGAAGGGGTTGATTACAGCAATAGCTTTGCCCATGCACAGGTCGGGCATTAAGCAAAATCGCTGTAATTTGAGTTGTTGGATTTCTCCATAGGCCACAAGACCTTTGCGGAGCTCCTCCTTGATTACCTTATGAGGAAGGTTAATGGGGAGCGAGTCAAAGAAGATGAACAAAGTTTTCACTTTGTTCCATCTGGTGCGCGCGGTGCACACAATTTTTTTGCCCTCAGGGAGGGCAATTTCCACGCAGATTTTTGCTGCAGTATCAGCTTCATCGGCTGTTTCAAAACCAATATTGATCCAGCTGCAGCCCATGTTGTTGGTGGCTACGTACACCGCGTGAGGGAAAAGTGAGGGCTGTGCCTCACATGTTTTCTCCCACAGGGTCGGTGACTCATCCCCAAGGAAGAGTCTGATCCTGTGTTCCACCTTTGACAAAGGTTGGTTGAATTGAATGTACATGTATTGCACGTGCTTTACAGTAAATACTATAAACCCAGATGGTGTCTGAGTTTGCAATTTCTTTGCAGATTGGGTTCCTGGTCCCCCTCCAGGGCGTTTCTTGCCCTTAGTTGCACCGTTAAGTGCACCGCTTGCTGCAATGCTTGCCCATGTTGTATTATTTTTGTTATTAAAGTCGCCCATCTTTCCTGTTTGTGATTATCCAAATTTGCTGTTTGAATCAAATCGTAGTAACTAAAGTGATTGTTATGAGAAAAAAAGCTAAATTATTATTATACATTGTATAAGTTTCATATATAGGTTAATTTAGATTTTTAAAGATACCATTATATATTGAAATTTCTCATATGTTTATAAAATAAACAGATTTTTATTAAAAGTTTTACTGTACTGAGTTTGCAAATAGTAAAGTTTTTGATTAATGAAATATAATTGCAATTAACAAAAAATTCTTATCACTTACATACATTTTTAAAGGGTGGATAGCCTGGCAGAATATTTCTGCTTACACTCTAGTGCAGGTTTTGTATAACACAAGTTTGAAAACTTTGCTGGCTAAAAACTTTGGTGTGGTATATTTGTCCCAAGGTTGACCCACCTCAATTACTTTTTTCTTCTTTTTTATATACATTTTTTAATTTTCAGTTGTTGATAAATTAAGTTGATTTTGGCCTATTTGGTGGTATTTTTGGTTGGGTCAGTAAGATCATTTGTGGTCAGGCCAAACGGTTGGTGGTATATTTAAATTGATAAGGTTATTTTTTGATTTAGAATTGATTTGATAAATTTAATTAATTCTTAAATTTATGGATGGCCATATACCATTATAAAAGCTAACAAGATAAACTTAAGCAAAGCTTGGGAAAAATGTTTTTGAACTTTTAAATCAACTGACAACCAAAAACCACTAACAACCTACCAAAACCAATTACCTTATCATATTAACCAATTACTAACCGCTCACTAAAACTATCAAGCTTATTAATCAACCTAAACCCACCAACCACTTGGCAAAACCATTGAAACTATCAAATCAACTGAATTTTAAACTGCTCAGCCATAACAATATACTGAATACTATCAAAAGTAATAAAGCAATTTTTACTTCTTACATATAAAACTTTTTATTATATTATAAAATTAAAAATACTTGGCTTTGAGGTTCGTAAGGATCCCCTCCCATCCACTTTATCTAAATTTTCAAGACTCTACATGTTGTGGACCATCTAGTAATAAAAAAGACTCTACATGTTGTAGTTTTAGCTGGACATCACACACATACACACTTGCTTTTATTATAGATAAAAGTGATTATGCTAGGATTTAAACAACTTTCCTTTTATAAAATTTAAGTTTAGAGCCAAAAGCTGACCAATTATACTAGATTTTTAAAAAACTCCATAATTTACTTTAAAATAAATCTTGAGGAAAAGTAAGAGGGGAGGGCGGAATACAGGAAATTTGGCCTTGGGTAAAAAAGGACTGGGGGTTTGGGCCGCTAGAGTTCTAGCACCTCCAACCATTGCTGATTGGCAATTGCCATCGCTAGCCACAGTTCTAGCATTGGCAGACTTACAGGCCATTTGATTCTCAGTTGATTAGTTGCCTCGTCGTGTATGATGAGTGATCTGTCAGGGAAAGCCAAACATGTGGCTTTATAACACCCAGGGATTAGGCGCAAAAATTTTGAGATCTGACAGAGCTGATTGAAAATAATCCAAATGGTCTTCAATACCAAACCTTTGTGGTGGGGACGCTCATTGCTCAAAATCTTGGTGACTAGTGCACAATGAATTACTCATACACAATAATGGTAAATGAAGGCTTGTAGTTGTATTAAAGATGTTCTCAGGGTTTTCATGAAAAAAGATCCTGCAATGGATGTATTCCCAGAAGCAATTGTTTGCTTGATAGGATGTGATGCATCATGGACCATTATTTTTTGAACACAGCGCATTCATAGTAATGGTGGGCTATGTCTGCTTCCAGTTCAGCACATATGGGGCATTCTTTGTGCTGGTAGTCCAGCCCGCTGTGCTTGCCCAATTTGAATGCCCAGTTTAGGATCTGCCAGGTTACCAAACGCTGTTTGGCCATTACCAAACAGGAGTTCAGGCCCAAAATCAACTCCTTTGTCAGGTAGTTGGTGTCGTGGCCTTTGGTAGTCCAGTCATTTAGGATTTGTGGACAAGTGGGCAGATTGCATCCCAGTTTTGGGAGCAAATCCCCAAATTCTATCAGCATCAATTTGTACCTTATCTTGATAGATTTGGTTGCATATATGTCAGTGATTTGGTCACGCTCCTCCCAGCTTGTTGCGGAAATCATTTCAGAATTGCATGCTTTGATGTCCCTTTAAATTTAGTTGGCATCTCGGGCTGATCGCTCAAATGACCATCTGCCCTGGCGCACAGCCCAATTGCATAGTCACCAGTAGTATGGAGTACCCTTTTGAGAGGTTATCCACGGGTGGTGCACCATCCATTCATATATTGAGTGGGGAGAGACTGGCTCTTAAAGGATTTGGGCTCTTGCCCAGTTCGCGCCCCACGCTAGAGTTGGGCAGCGCATGTGCGTCTGTTTTAGCTTAAGGAAAGACTTCCCCCATATAGCCAGGCGTGAGATTCGAAGTCCAGGAGGCCCATGCCTCCTTCATTCTTTGGTTTTGACAGGGCTTCCAGCGGTATTGGTGCTGCCTTCACCTTAAACCACAGGAAGATTCAGAGCATTGTCCTAATTTTCTTCTCTAGGTTTGGGATCATTGGCAGCACATGAGCGACATACCACAACTTTGAGAAGATGAAGACATTTATTGCCTGCACTTTCTCCTCGAGGCATAGTCTGGCGCTCTTCCAGAATGCCATTCAGATTGATAAGCTTGACAATACTTCCTGTTCAGTCTCCAGTACCGCTGGTACCTTATCATTGAATAGTATCCCGAGGTATCAGATTGTCTGGGAGTTCATGATCAGCGTTGTGTCAGTCAGCAGGCTGAAGTTTGGGTTGCTGATCCTCATCACTGAGGTTTTGCCAAGTTGATTTTTGCATTCAAAGCTAGCTGGTAGAGGTTTAATAGTTCCTCAGCGCCCTGGAGGTCAGTCAGTAAGCTTATGTCTACTAACGTATCATCAGCGAATGCCAGCATCTTCAGTGGCATTTGATTAGGGTGGACTAGAACCCGGAGATTTGCATCTGCTGCCGCCAGTAGAATGTTGGCTGCAAAATTAAAGAGTATCAGTGATATAGGGTCACCTTGTCGGAGACCCTGCCTGACAGGGATTTTGTTGGTTATGCCATCTGTGAAAATCACCTTTGTTACCAGGCCTGAGTATAGCGTCAGTATTCATGTTCAAAAAGTGTTGGGGATACTGACTGCCTTTAGTGCCTCATGAAGGAATAACCACGCTACTCAGTTGTATGCCTTTTCTATGTTGAGGAACATAAGGTACCCCTGATTGATACCCCTGACATCCTGGAGTATGCTCTGGACTGAACCAATGCTGTCCCATATGCTACTTCCTTTGACAAAGCTGTTCTGGGAATTATGGAGCATACATGGTGCTGTTGCCATCAGTCAATTAAATAGTATGCGCGTGAGTAGTTTATAATTGGCATTTGATAGTGCAATCAGGCGCCAGTTCTGAAGTTGGCGTCTGAGGCCCTTTTTGTACAGAAGTATGATTCAGGTCTCTTGGCCTCCCAGAATCTGCTGGCCATTTTGTAAACAGTGGTTAAAGAGGGCTTTGGCTCTGGCGCGAGGCAGTCTTAAAAATATGCTGTATATTTCTGCACACATATTGTTTGGGGCCTGGTGCTTTCATTATTGGTGACTCCTTTAGTGCCCTCTTAACTTCATCAATAGAGATTTCAGTGGATAGTTTGGTGACATCTTCCAGCGTACAGCCTCCAAGTGCCAGGTTGGCCAGGTCAATAAGGGTTCTTGTTGCTGATTTGCTCATTTCTCATTGTCAGAAAAGATCACCATAGAATTTCTTGACCTCGCGCTTGATTGTTTCAGGGTCTGTTGATACTCCCCTTCCGCTGTCTCTCTTCCCATACCCTAGCCTTGGTTCAAATTTCCTTGAGGTGTTTCAGGCCCTCTTTGGTCATCATCCCCACTAGGCTCTGATATTGGTAAGTCACATTGGTCCATCTCTCTGAATCTTGCTTCATCATTATGGCCCGATACTTTTTGTGTGTTGTATGGTACTTGCTCCACCAGTCCTCGCTGTCCCACTGGGTGAGCCTCAGCCTTTCAAATTTAGACTTCAGCTGCTTTGTGCGGCAGTTCACTTGTAGGAGGTTGCTTTTTCAAACTTCATGCTATCATGCTTCAATTTCGCTTTGATCTGAGTCCATCGTTCTAGTGGGTTCAACTCCAGGAAGCTGTCCAGATATGTTACCAGTTGATCCAGTCCAGCGTCAATCTTTTGGCGCCATTCCCTGTCCCTCAGCGTGGCTGGTGCCAGTTGCCATTCGCAGTTCCTTGGGGTTCATCAAGATTGATATCCATGTGGATGACCATGTGGTCACTTTTGGTATTTATGCTAACCTCACTGTTGGACGTCATCAGCTTGAGATCTGATGACACTAGGATGTAGTCTAAACGTGATCCTGACAGTTGGGATTCAGTGGCGTCATATGACCATCACGTTAAGTTGGCTGGGTCATCGTCCTCTTCATCAATTGTTAGGCACATCACCAATTTGACTAGGTAATCCAGCATCTTGTCAGCCTTTCTGTTGGGCTGTTCTCTCATCAGGAACGTATCCTGGCTCACATTCGTCCAACAGTTCAGGTCTCCTGCTATTATGGTCATCGCTTCAGATGGCACTTCCGCTAAGAATTCCCAAAAAATGTGGTTTTTGTGGAGCTTTGGTGGGGTGTAGACTGCTATTGCTCGTATGCTCTTGCCATTTTCTCTATTTGTAGCCGTAGCTATCAAGATCCTTCTGGCATGAGAAACCTCCACAAATTCTAGGTCTATTTTCTTGTCCATTGTGATGATCGCCACATGGTCCGTCCAGAGGGCTTGGTAGCCTATTTGGCAGGATCACGGGTGGTTTTGCGTCACAGTTTGAGCTCAGCACCATTTCCTTCTGGTTACCAGCTTGCATTTCTGAAATAAAAATTAGGTCAATATTATTATTATTTTTTAAATGGTACATCTTCCTCCTCATTTGTATGCTCACCATCCCCCTAAGCATTTGTGGTCGCTATCCTCATTTCCACTGCCTGACCCACAGGTATGAGGTTTAGCGTTGTCTGGGTTATGGATTGAGTCACGTACTGAGGTCTGGTTGGTAGATGATGATGGCATCAATGGTTGGCAGGGTGTATTATTTGGTTTTTAGGGTTGGTTGGTTGAAACTAGGATTATATTCCCAGACATCCTATGTATTGGGAATTTGGTCGCCATCCACATCTCCATATCAATGGATAATGGTGATGGTTTTATAATTGGTTCTGGGTGCCCCTTGTCCCCTACTAGTTGGGCGGCGGATTCCCCCTTATCTGTCAGTCAGTTTCTCACTCCTTCGTTCAATTTAGTGGCAGAACTCAATTTTTTAGTTGGTGATTGTCCAGCCAACTTTGGAAATTTCATCGCATCTGCTGATTTTTCACCAGTCACCTCAGTTTTGTTTGCTGATGACTTCTAATTCAATTTAGTATTCACTTTCAGCTTGTCAGGCTTCAATTTCTATTTGTTGAATTCTTGCATCCGTCCTTTCTTGGGGAACTTCTTTGGGTTCACCTTCTGCCATCTTTTTTTTTTTTTAGTACTAGATGGTTTCTGCCATCTTTCCTTCTCATGGATCATCCATTCCGCTTGGGTTGGACGTTGCTCTGCTGGTCTGGAGTCCATTCCCTTGTCCATTGTGTATGATTCAGGGTTTGGATTTATAAAAGGCTTGTCATCCGCTTTGGGTCACTTAGCTGCTTCTCATTCCCATGCTTCCCTATGTGCCAAGTCTACTTCTTGTTGTTGGCGTTTCATGTCCTCTACCTCCGTTAGGTTGCATGGGATCCATTCTCTGGCTTTTGGGAAGAGGAAAGTCTTGGTACCAACCTTGGTGATCCCCCTGATGAGGTCATATTCATACTCCTGGGTAGCTTTATCTTTTACGGTGATGACATTGAGCTACTATGTGGCTGATCTGGTAACAGAACCAGCACACTTGTTTGGCATCTTCCTGTTTGACATATACTACCCTGTCAAGACCAGGCAGGTGGATAAATCGGGGTAGGGCTTTTTGTTTGGTTTCATCCAGGCTTCCAGTTCATAAAGTGCTTCTACTGTCCAGGGGCGGAGGCACTTTGCGATGTAATCCCTGCCAGCTTATCAAAATTCTCATACTTCCCCATAGTACGATAATCCAGTCCAGATCACCTCATGCACCCACTCCCATTCACAATCGGTAGGGAGATTCTGATAGGTTACCCACCTTGTGGTTTGGTTGGTGTATCAGGTTGGCTCCGTTTGCAGATAAATTCTCTTATATTTAATGCTGATTTTGAGGAGTTTCTTGCGGTCCAATTAGCCTGGAAACGCTATATCTATATATCTTCATTTGGGTACCCAGTGGTGATCAAAGTCCCCACCAGCTAGGACTTTTTAAGTTCCTGATAAATCGACATTATCAAGTCAGACCATTCCTCCTCCTCCACTAGCTGCAGGTGGACTCAGATAGAATCCTTTAGGTACAATTTCAGTGCCTGGTGGTCCTTAAAACCCCACTGATCAACTGGTGGATGTACTCAATGTGGCTCTCTGCTCTGTTCCAGGTGATGTCATTGGTATGCGCTGCCGCTGCACTGTAGAATTTGGTTTTTGCTTTTGGTTTTGTACTTCAGTGAAGATCTTCCCTTTTTAAAATCCAGCTTACCAATTCATAAAGGCTGAACCCCCAGTTGAAGAACTCTTTGATCTGATGAATGCTGATACCTCAGCAGCTGATATTCTTAGCCATTTGTACTCTAATCTCTAGGCTTTGCCAATCGAGGGCATCTGTCAGCAAGAACCCTAGTCAGTTCCACTTGAGGGCATACTCCAGGCTGTATGTTGGGTGGAGGTATTTTTGAAGGACCTCCAGCGTAACTGAGCTACGCTGGCACCAGTCCCTTACTGTGAAACTATTCCAGCCCCCATCTGTAAATACTCATGCCATGGCTGCTGGAACTCCCGCCTCACTCCATTGTAACGCTTCATAGGGGGTGTGTAAGTCCTGGGGACCAGCCCCTGCAACTGGATAGGGAGTAACACCCTTTTCAGACAAAAAGGGGTCCAAAGGCCCAAGTGGCCCCCCCTGTTGCAGTTGAGTGAATTGTCACATGTGGTAGATGAGTGCTGGGTGACTGCCCTTCCCCCTAAAGAAAACCAGGTTTCTCCCCCCTCCTCAACCCTGGTAAGACTAATAGAGGGGTCTGCCAGGAGATTATGCAAGCCAGGGGCCATGGGCAGGCCCCTGGGACCCCTCACTCACCAAGGAAATCATGCCAAAATTTTGAGGAAATAGCCAGCACTAATGTCAGAGCCTGGTCTGCAAATTCTGGGCTGGAGGAGTTGGTCCAGACTGGCTGGGGCCAGAAATCAGATTGGCACACAATTCAGGTTTTGAACCAGGTTGCAAGTAACTTGGACCAGTTGCCCCTACTCCCCAGGACAGATCTGGGAAGTTTGAATTGCACAAATAGTCATATTGAGAGTTTGGACCAGGTTATGAACAGCCCAGCACAGTGGCCACAGCCCCCTGGGACAAATCTGGGGAATCTGAACTGTATGAACAGGCTGACTCAAATGGTCAGGGCCCAGATTGGTACCATCAACCTGGTTTGGCCCAAAAATTTGGAAAAATCTGCAAAAGTTTTTTGATTTTTGCCAAGATTTTGGACATCCCCCACCCTCCTCCTCACCAGCCAACCAAATCCCATCGCTGATCCCCAATCACCCAATCCCTCAGCACCTCCACTATGCGATTCTCCCCATACTTAAGGCAACTGCCCTGTCAAGGGGCAGTTGTTGGTTCATTCTCTAATCTTCCTGCACTTTGCACTAAATAAAAACTCAAATACCCCAGACACCTTGCCACGGCCTACATCTGTTTACTGTTTTTCCAAAATTCTGCTGATTGATCCAGTGAAGCATGCCGTTATACAGATAATCATCCCAATGTTTGCTGACTGGGTCATCCAAACACTCTACCCTGCCACATGGCAGCAGATCATATCCACCATAAACTGTCTTGCCCCCAACAACGAAGTCACTTCTCCGTCCATTTTTACATATCCATCTTGTGTATAAATCCGTTTGCTCCATCGCTGGGATCTCTGAGACTGCTCCCCTGTTGGAGCAGCGCCAGGAAGCCCCTGCCCCGGTGCTTGTGAACTTGGCCACCACACCTGGCTCGTCCACCACTGGCCCTACCCACCTGAGGACCCTGGAGCACCCCGCCCAAAGTGGCTCAGCCCTAATGCTCACCGCGGGTCTGTTTCCCTCTCCACCCACACCTCTGCCCACATGATGGCCCCTGTGCCACCCCTCACTAGCACGCAAACTCACCTAATCAAAGCTGAAAACCAGCAACCACAAACCCTAGAGGAGATATTGTCCTCCCCACCTCTCCCACCCTTGGGGTTGCCCCCACAAGACTTATGGTTGCCCCCATTGCAACCATCTGGTTTGCCTTGGGGGCCTTTGGTATGTTAATGAACCTTTACTTTCCTCATGTCCCCAATAGATCTCCTCTACTTCAAGTCACTTGGACTGCTGTGTTTTGGCATTCTGGGCTCTCCACTGGGTGTCACACACCCAGACTGGGAGCCCAGTCTAATTCTTATCAGGTGCATCCATGACATAATGATTAACCAGTAACCTCAGCCTTCTCCGCCCTCCTCGCTGGTACTGGTGAAGCATTGCCTACGCTCTTACCCTAAACGTGTTCTCCCCTTAAGACCTAGCTTTCTCCTGATGTTCAGCTGCCTCATTCATCTGAGCATGCCACCAGGTTGTGTTGAACTGGTACCCACCCCACTGAGCCCTGGCGACAAGTGTCACCCCATCAGTCAACATGATAGGGTTGGGGTCCCCTCTATCCCTTCTGATGAGGTGGCCGACCAAATCCTGAGTGTCTTGGCAGAACTTCAGGTGCGCTTTACTGCTGATGGGGGGAAATCCCCCTTCTCTCTGATGCCCAGCAAAGCGTAGCTCTCCTTGACGCCCTAGATGGGGATGCCCGTCACTGGGTCAGGGGAGTGCTCCACTCCACTGCTAAGTCTGGGAACCCCACCCCTTTACTTGCGCTGGTCACTTTGGCGGTCCAGGCCCCTGAGTCTAGACCAGCGCGCCTACTCCATCTTTTCACACTAGGACAGACAGCCACAGACCTACCCTCCCTGATTGAAGCCTTCATGGTCCTGGCTCCCACTGTGCCCATCCCTCCTGAAATCACCATCTTCGCCTTCCAAGCTGCCTTGGACCCCACTGTGGCCGCCCATGTATCTTGGGACCCCCTCCCCAGGTCCTTAGAAATTGCATTCTCTGTGGCCCATGCAATTGGGGCCAGGCCTTTCCATACCCCCATGTGTGCTGTCGCAGCTCTTGAGGTACCGCATGCCACCCTTCCCCCTGCCAGTGGTCACGGCCAAGGGAAGCGCCCCCCAGGCCTCGCCGCCCTCTGCGCCCCCTCTGTACCCACCTTGGGTACCTTCCCCTCAGAAGAACCCCCGCCTGCTGCACCCTCTGCCCTCACCCCAGATCAGGAGAGTGGGTCCTCGATTCCCCAGAGTTCAGAGCCTGCCCGCCTTGGCACTATCACCCCCAGTTAACCCTGACGCCCCCCTCAAAGAGAGTGGAGCGGGCGTATGCATCAACCCTCGCTGCCCCATTTGGGACAAGGATGAAGCAGAAACCCCTCCCCAGTTACAGACCAGCCTGGCGCCTCTTGGTCAATCTCTTCTGATGATGGGTCATGCCCCCTCCTCGGCTGCCCTCTCTCTCACCCATCCTAATAAAGAGGATCAAGCCTACTTCTTGTTCCCTATCTCCTTCCCCTCAGAGTCAGGAAAAATCACTGTGCAAGCCCTCCTTGACACTGGAGCGGTGGGCAACTTTTTTGACCTCAGTGTGGCACATTCCTTGGACCTGGCGATGGAAGAAGCCTCATTGGTCCTGGGCGCTTTATCAGAGCCCATGAATTCCTACCGCATCTGACGCCCATTGCACTTCTCCATTCACGATTTTGGGTTTAGTGACCACTTCTCAGCCGTACAGGACTTTCTCTATCCCGTGATCTTGGGGGTGGGCTGGTGGCGACGCCAGCAGGTCTGCATTAACCTTGCAAAAACTCCTTGCTGTTCTCAAACCTCAAGTTGAGTGGAGAGTTTCCCTTGTTAAAAACACTCCCCCTGGGCACATCCCTTGGCTCCATTTCCCCTTGATCCCACTCTTATTGACCTCCTTCCTAACCCCCTATAAGTCCATCTTTGACATGTTACTGGCTTCCAAGCACCCCTACACTCTGAATATGACCTAAAGTTTCAGCTGACGGTCAATCTAGTCAAGATCAACTTCCCCTCTACCCCTACACTGAGGAAGAGGACAAGGCTTTGGTGATTTGGCTAGATGAGATGCTATAGAGAAGGGGTGGCTTATTAAGAAATATTCCCCTGTCGCCTTCCCCATAGTTTTCGCTCAGAAAGCAGATGGCACCCTGCGCCCTTGCATCGACTATGGCCACCTCGACAACATCACCATCCCTGACCCCTACCCTTTACTCTTAAAGCAAAACATCGCCCAAGCCATCGCTAAATCCCAGGTCTTCTCGAAGTTAGATCTGGTGAATGCCTTTAACCAGGTGAGGGTAGTGAGAGGACAGGAGTGGCTCACAGCAATATGTACCCGCTGGGGCCTTTTTCAGTTCAGAGTGATGCCCTTCGGATTGAAGAATGCTCTGGCCACCTTTCAACACCTCATCAATGATGATCTTGGGGACTTGTGCTTCTCATGCGCTGTAGCCTACATTGATGATATTCTGATCCACACCCCTACCCCAGAGCAACACGCCAAGGAGGCAGTGGTGGCAGCCCTCCACAAGCTCTTCGTAAGACCCTCAAAGTGCAAATATTTCTGGGATGAGGTGACCTTCTTAGGTAACCTTGTCCTGAAGGATGGATATGCTATTCCCCTTCTAAGCTCGAGGCAATCCAGTCTTGGCCTACCCCAACTACACAAAAACAACTTCAAAGTTTCCTTGGCACCATCACCTTCTTAAAAATTCTCCTCAGCCCTCACCCAACTGGCGGCACCCCCTTCACCCCCTCACTGGGAAGAACGCCCCCTTCAAGTAGTCCCCAGAATGCCAACAGGCCTTCAAGTCTATCAAAGAGGTTTTCCTCACTGCCCCAGTTCTGCGGCATGCCAACACCTCCCACCCCTTTTTAGTAGTCTGTGACGCCTCATCAGTTGTGGTGGGCGCTGTGCTGCTACAGGAGCATGGGGGGTCGAGCACCCAGTGGCCTACTACTCCCGCAAATTCACCTCCACAGAACAAGCATGGCCAATATATGACAAGGAGCTAGCGGCAATGGCGTGGTCACTCATTCACTGGCGATACCTCCTGCAGGGCGCCCAGCACGAAATCACCATTTCAACTGACCATAAGGCATTACTATACTCCCACAAACCCCAGAAGTTGGGGCACCGGCAAACTTGCACATACCAGGATCTATGTGGGTTTCATTTTAAATATGAATTCATAAAAGGCCCCCTGAATGTGTTGCTGGACATGCTCAGCTGGAACCCATCTCTATCACCTGATGGTGGAGAGGACCTGCTAGAGCTTACTACTGTAGTGCCACCTCCCAAATACTCTCCTTGGCCCCCCAACAGTAGCTTTTGCTGACCTTTCCCCAGACACCCCACTCCTCCTCCGCATCCTCTCGCCACCCAGACCTGTTTCCCTAAGGATTAGAGCTTTATACTGACTTGGAGTATATTAGTTGGAAGAGAGCCCTATATACTTTGCGGGGAGGGAACCATCTGGTTCTGTGATCAGGTTTGGGTCCCCCCATCCCCCTACGTAGCTGTGTTATTGAGGAACATCATATCCCCCAGACGGTTGGGCACCCTGGCATCAAGAAGTGCGCGGATCTCATAAAGAGAACTTATAATTGGCTGGGGTCCTCAAAGGACATTCCCACCTGGATCTCCCGCTGTGTCACCTGCACCTGGGCAAAATTGGATCATTCCGGGAAGAAGGGGTTGCTACACCCCCTGCAGCAGGCTGAAGGCCCATGGACCTCAGTCTCAGTGGACTTCATTGTGGAGCTCCCCCTCTAATGGCTCAGATGCTACACATGGTAGTCGTAGATCAATTTACCAAGTTCGCGCTCTTCATCCCCTGCCTCTCCTCTATTACCACGGTGGAGACCACAAATTTATTTGTCAACCATGTCTTCGCCATATTTGGTCTCCCCAAAGAGATAGTGAGCGACAGGGACCCCAGTTCACCACCTGGTTCTGGGAAGAGTTGCTAACCCTCCTCAGCATCAAGCCCTGCAGATCTACTGCCTACCACCCCCAGTCTGATGGGCAGACTGAGAGGGTGAACCAGGTACTGGAGCAGTACCTGCGTTGTTATGAAACAGCCTCACAAGACACTTGGGCCAAGGACCTGCCCCTGCACAGTTTGCATACAACAATTCACTCCACTCCTTGACCAACCTCTCCCCCTTTGGGGCCACCCTGGGTTACAACCCCTCCTTCCAAACTGGCCCCCAGCTCTCCTCAGCAGTTCCCACAGCCAAAGACTGTGCGTGTGCACTCCAAGAGACACATAACCTGGTTTACGAACATTTGATGAAGCCCATCAAGAACTACAAAAAGCTTGCTGATTGAAAGCACCTCCCTGGACATGAATCGAAGTCAGCTACCTAATCATGCTGGACACCCACAATTTTCCCTTGAAAGCCCCCAACCAAAAACTTGCAGCCAAACGCTCTGGTCTCTTTGAGGTCGAGAAAGACTTAGGCAATGGAGCCTACCATTTGAAGCTGCCCACTCATTGGAAGCAGCATAATGTCTTCCATACTTCCCTCCTGAATCCCTTCAAAGGGGAAAGGCCAACATCACCAGAGCCAATCCTCATTGGGGAATCCCAGGAAGTGGAGGTGGAGGCTATCCTGTCTTCCCAGAGGTCCCGCAGATCTGTGAAATACCCAGTTGCCTGGAAAGGCTACCCCTCTTATGAGAAAAGCTGATAGAGTGCACACGATTGTGCAAATTGCAAGGACCTGATAGAGGAATTTCACAACTCCTACCCGGCAGCTCCTGTCCCCCCCAGAAGATCGCGGCCATCCTGGCCATAAAGCTCCCAGAGAGGCACAAGAACTATACCTTGGTCCATGCCCCAGGTGGGGGTCCTCCTCCCTATCAAAAAAGGAAAGGGTAGTGTAAGCCCTGGGGACCAGCCCCTGCAACTGGATAGGGAGTAACACCCTTTTCAGACAAAAGGGGTCCAAAGGCCCAAGTGGCCCCCCTGTTGCAGTTGAGTGAATTGTCACATGTGGTAGATGAGTGCTGGGTGACTGCCCTTCCCCCTAAAGAAAACCAGGTTTCTCCCCCCTCCTCAACCCTGGTAAGACTAATAGAGGGGGTCTGCCAGGAGATTATGCAAACCAGGGGCCATGGGCAGGCCCTGGGACCCCTCACTCACCAGGGAAATCATGCCAAAATTTTGAGGAAATAGCCAGCACTAATGTCAGAGCCTGGTCTGCAAATTCTGGGCTGGAGGAGTTGGTCAGACTAGCTGGGGCCAGAAATCAGATTGGCACACAATTCAGGTTTTGAACCAGGTTGCAAGTGACTTGGACCAGTTGCCCCTACTCCCCAGGACAGATCTGGGAAGTTTGAATTGCACAAATAGTCATATTGAGAGTTTGGACCAGGTTATGAACAGCCCAGCACAGTGGCCACAGCCCCCTGGGACAAATCTGGGGAATCTGAATTGTATGAACAGGCTGACTCAAATGGTCAGGGCCCAGATTGGTACCATCAACCTGGTTTGGCCCCAAAAATTTAGAAAAATCTGCAAAAGTTTTTGATTCTTGCCAAGATTTTGGACATCCCCCGCCCTCCTCCTCACCAGCCAACCAAATCCCATCGCTGATCCCCAATCACCCAATCCCTCGGCACCTCCACTATGTGATTCTCCCCATACTTAAGGCAACTTCCCTGTCAAGGTCAGTTGTTGGTTCATTCTCTAATCTTCCTGCGCTTTGCACTAAATAAAAACTTGAATACCCTGGACACCTTTCCGTGGCCTCCATCTGTTTACTGTTTTTACAAAATTCCACCGATCAATCTGTCAAAGCACGCCATTATCCAGATAATCATCCCAATGTTTGCTGATTGGGTCATCTGGTCGCTCGACCCCACCATGCAGTGATGGATCATATCTGCCATAAACTGTCTCACCCCCAATGACAAAGTTTCTTCTCCGTCCATTTTTGCATATCCATCAATGCAAATCCATCTGTTCGCTCCATCACTGGGTTCTCTGAGACAGCTCCCCTATTGGAGCAGCGCCAGGGTGCCCCTGCCCCAGTGCTCATGAACTCAGCCCCCACACCTGGCTCGTCCACCACTGGCCCTACCCACCTGAGGACCCTGGAGCACCCCGCCCAAGGGGAGCTCAGCCCTAACGCTCACCGCGGGGCCATTTACCTCTCTGCCCACACCCCTGCCCACGCGGCAGCCTCTGTGCCACCCCTCACTGGTGTGCAAACTCACCTGTTCAAAGCCAAAAGCCAGCAACCACAAACCCTAGAGGAGTTGTCATCCTCCCCACCTCTCCCGCCCTTGGGGGTTGCCCCCACAAGACTCGCAGTTGCCCCCATTGCAACCATATGGTTTGCCTTGGGAGCCTTCAGTACATTAATGAACCTTTACTTTCCTCACATCCCCAATAGATCTCCCCTACTTCAAGTCACTCAGACTGCTGTGCCTTTGGCATTCTGGGCTCTCCACTGGGTGCTCACACACCCAGACTGGGAGCCCAGTCTAATTCTTATCAGCCACATCCATGACAGGGTGAAACCTTCAGCAGCATATGGGGCTGCTAGCATCAGTTCCAGGAAGGATTGCTTCCAATCCCAGATGGTTTCAATGCGGATCCCCACTTTGAGCCATTCTCAGCCCAAGTCTGGGGTCATGACCCCTTTCATTGCCATTGCCACCTGTGGTGAAATCTTGTGTTCCATCTACAGTTGGGCTGACTTGGGGGTATACCCCGCTGCATCCCAGTCTGCAGCTTCAGCAACTGTTGTGACATTGCGCCAGATATTCTTCTTTTTGGTTGGGAAGGGTTGGCCTCTAAGGGTTTTGTAAATCAGTTTAGTCACCCCCAGCTCCACCCATTCGCACACTAGGTCCATACTGGCCCCCACTCAGAACCAGTATTTCATTTCCATTGGTGTGAATCCATTGGCAGACCAGTTGATGGCCTCTTCCAATGACCAATCCCAGAAAGGTCCCCACTCCACCACTTTTTCCTTTGTCCAGCCTGCTTTCATCAGATCTGATGCAGTGGCTGGTGGGATTTAGGTGTATGACCAGTGTAGGGCCTTGGTGGCCTTGAACCCAGCCGTGATCCACAGTAGTGCCTCCTATGGGGAGAATGTGGTATTATATTATTCCAGTGCCATATCCACTGGAATGGTGTGTCAGGCCCATTTGAGGGCAGTCGAGGCATTCAGGAATTGCTTTACATATTCAGCTAATTCTGTTGGGTTAAGGCCCAAGCTCCTGACAGCTTAGGTGTATTATGCTGTAATGCCTGCCTTGTTATACTCCATTGCATTTAAAAGGTCGATGCCAGCCTCCATCCTGGCCTTCATGGTCACCCTTTTCAAATCTTTGCAGATTGCAGCCTCAATAACCTTGTTCTCCACAGGTATTTTCATCTATTCCAGGGCATCTTCAGTCTGAACTTGTGACACTTTGAATAGTACCACCATGTCAATTGAGATTTGGGTATTGAGCCAGCATTTAGCCACTCCAGTGGAAAACTTGTGGTCTTACCACATAGCCATGATGGCTGGTTTGATACCTTTGGAGACCCATTGAGTCACCGTAGAGTACAGGAACTGGAAGGCCTCCCATTGTTTGACTTTGTGGGCAGACATGTCTTGACATGGCAACATGTTTGACTGAATCTGGGTATATTTTACTGGGGACCTGGCCACTGAATTGACTGCTGTCAGTGTTTTGGCCCCTTCTGGTAGTACTTTTAGTTTTTTTGCCAAAGTTTTTTGAGTGTCTGATCCCTCAGATTCAGTCCCTGATATAGCTTCACCCATCAGGGTTAGCCCCTGATAGTTCATATTGGTTCA
>JAKSZP010006921.1:0-96412 GCA_022478985.1 Massospora cicadina
AAGAGTGACCAAATATCCCTCTCCATTCTTTGATTCAAACAAATGCCAGGGTGACATGTTAATGTCAGATGATGAGTTTGGTAATGATTTACTGGCGTTTTCTGCTTTAAATAAAGACCATTCTGGATACTTTCTACTGACTGCTACCATTTCGCCCCCTGTAGGGAAATTCAGCACCACTATTCTGGTGGATACTGGCGCATCTGAAAACTTTATGGACCAAAACTTAGCCGACTACCTTACGCTGAGTTACTTGCCAGGTGGTATTGTTAGGGGAGAGGCATACTCAAGGTATTCCCACTCTGAAGATCATTGGGACAGTGGACTATCAGGTTGACAAGTACTACTTGTCTGATAACTTCCAAGCTATCAAAAACCTCTTGTTCCCTATCATTTTGTGTGTGGAATGGTGGCGGAAGTTTGATGTGAAAACCAACTTGAAAGAAAATATCCTATCACTCACATTAATGAATGGCCGCACATTAGTTGTTTCTTTGTCTGAGGCTGACGTCCAGGGTAATTTTCCCTACTGGCCCCATCTTCACACTCTTAGCCTTGCCCCTATGATGAAGCCCACCGTGGAGGTTCCCCTATTTTCTTGTTTGTTGGGTTTGGAATCTTCCTTCAATGCTGCATCAGCTGACGCATTATCTTATCATTACAAGTATGAATGTGAGTTAAAGCTCACTGTGGATCTGGTGCGGATATTTTCCCCCATTTACCCATTGACTGTTTGACAGCAAGAGGCGTTAGTTGTGTGGGTGAAGGAGCAGTTAGCCAAAGGCGCGATTTTTCAGCGGACCTCTCCTGTTTGCTCCCCACTTCTCTTTGTTGAGAAGGCGGATGGTACTCTATGACCATGAGTAGACTATGGAAAACTCAACAACGTCACTGTATCAGATCTACATACCCTTCATTTGGATTCTAAGATTGCGCGCTATGTGGAGAAGGCTAAGGTCTTCTCCAAGCTGGATTGCCTCAATGCATTCAATCAGATTTGAATTAAGAAGGGACAAGAGTGGTTAACCACCTTCTGTACCAGAAAAGGGATATTCCAGCTTTGGGTCTTGCCCTTTGGGATTAAGAATGCGCCTGCTATCTTTCAACGCCGTATTGATGCAGCGCTGGGGGACTTGTTAGGGTTACGTGCAGTTGCCTACATGGATGATATCCTAGAGTTTTCCCCTAATCATGAGTCCCATATGGTACACCTTCGGCAAGTGGTGGAGAGGTTAAGAGCAGCCTGCCTCACGCTAAAGATCAAAAATGTGAGCTTTTCAAGTCTTAGGTCACTTCTTTTAAGCAACGTTGTGTTTTACAAGGACATATGATCACTCCAGACAAGGATAAGGCGATTCGTGAGTGGCCACCCCCACTTCAGTAAAAAGATTGAGGAGTTTTTTATAGACGTGTACGTTCCTCAAGAAGTTCACGCCAAACCTTTCTGAGGTGGTAGCGCACTTGTATAGGGCTAGTGGTGAAAAAGTGCTTCAGTAATCCCTCGTTTTATAAGATGCTTTCCAAGCTGTGAAGTGCACCCTGTTATCCACATCTATCCTTTGCCATGTCGACCCTTCCAAAGAGTTCATTGTGTCTACTGATGCTTCCAACTTCGCCATAGCGGCTGCCTTGTTACAAAGAGGTGAAGATGTGATAGAGCATCCGATGGGATACTTTTCTAGGAAAATGTCTCTGTATGAGTTAAAATTATGCCGTTTACAACAAGGAGTTACTAGCAGTGGTGGAGGTGCTGACTTATTAGCGTCACCACTTGCATGGCTACCCAACCTTTCTGTGTACGTACAGATCACCGTGCCTTACTGTACCACCGCGCTCCTCATGTCCTAACCCCACTGCAGACCCGTTGGCATGAGACCCTTGCCCAATTTTCATTTTCTTATGAGTTCACCAAGGGCAAGGAGAATGGTTTGGCGGATGCTTTGAGCTGCAACCCAGCTTTGGCTCCTGATCCAAAGGAGGTGGAAGTTCATAACACACAGTTGATAATTCCACCAAATAAAATTGTGTCTCAAATTTCCTCTCCCCTGGCCAATGGGCCAGAGCTTGCACCTCTGGAAAATGCGGAGGAATACATTATGTTCAGAAAGGTAGTCCTTTCTCAGCCGCTATCAGCCAAAATAATATGGTATTTGTTAAGAGCGCTTTGAACAAGAGGATTTATCCAGGGGTTATCACATGAAGGATGAGATGGTGTGGTTTCATAGGCGCCTATGGGTTCCTGATGGACCACTGCTCCTGGAAATTATCTTGGACCATCATGATGGGCTAACCATTGGTCATCCTGGTAAAGCAAAGACCTTGGAGTTAATACGACGCACCTACAATTGGAAGGGCTTGCCAGCTCAGGTGGGACAGTATTGTAAAGAGTGCTTGATCTGCAATCAAATAAAACCAAATTGTCAACCTTTAGCGGGGTTGCTGGTACCAGTCCAGAAGGCTGAAGGGCCCTGAACTTCCCTATCAGTGGATTTTATTGTGGAATTACCTATTTCTGATGGATATTATGCCATCATGGTGATGGTGGACCATTTTACAAAGTTCGCCCACTTTATTTCTTGCAGAAATACACTAACCGCGGCTGAGATGGCTAAACTCTTCGCCACTCATGTGTTTGCGCTTCATGGGGTTCCTCAAGGGATTATCAGTAACCAGGGACCCCAGTTTACCGCCGTCTTTTTGGGAAGAGTTGTGTAAAACTCTTCAAATTTGCCCCTGCCGTTCAACTGCTTATCACCCCCAATCAGATGGGAATACTGAACGAGTGAATCAGTGCTTGAAACAGTTCCTAGGTGTTACACCGCCGCGGATCATTCAGATTGGGGTTCTCACCTTCCTATGGCCCAATTTTGCTAAACAACACTTTGCATTCTTCAAAAGGTTGTTCCCCTTTTTATGCTAGCCATGGTATTAACCCTGCCTTTAACATGGAGCCCAGCTGTGGATCTAAAATTGAAGCAGTGGTGGACTTTGCCAAGACTATCAAGAAGGTCCACCGGGGGGTTTCAACGAGTTTGGAGGCGGCAATGCAAGTTTATAAGGAGAACGCCGATGTGAAAGCGCTGAGTGGGTCCAGCGTACAAGGAGGGGGATCTCGTGATGCTTGATGCTCATAACATCCCTATCAAGCAGCCATGCAAGAAGCTAAGACCTAAGAGGATTGGGCCCTTACCGTGTTGTTAGAAATGTGGGCCATGCCTCATACTAGCTGAAGTTTCCCCCTTCATTTTGGATATTATAGGTGTTTCATAATAACAAACTGACTTTGTTCGAGGACCCCCACCAGAGACTCCTGAGGCCTATCTCGTGGATGGGGCTCCAGAGTGGGAGGTGGAAGAGATAGTTGCCTCCCGCCGCGTTAAAAGAAGACTGAAGTACCTGGTATCCTGGAAGGGCTTTGATACTGCCGTGAACAGTTGGGTTCCAGCGCATGACTGTGTGCATGCCCAAGATCTGATTGAAGCTTTCCACAAGCGTTTACCCAGGCTGCTGAATTTCAACATAAACTGACAGTTGCCGCCATGAAGTTGGCCCCTTCCCACAAGAACTTTTCCCTTGCGCAAGCCCCTGGAGGGGGGTTGAGCCCCATTAGGAGGAGAGGGTAATGTCATGGTTGATTGACATGATTTTGGGCACCAACCTCAAGGATAAGGTTGGGCGACAGAAGGCCCAGAAGATGAAGCTTCAGGCCCTCCCTGACCTCAAGCTCACATTAGACTAACGCTGGGTACAAGCCAAATATGCCCAGGTTGGTACTAGTGAGGTGCAGAACGCCCAGCTCCTTGCATCGGCCCAGGTGTTATAGCGAACGGTTTATTCTTTTAACAATGACAGTTTAATTCAGTTGATTGAGGAACGGGGGGTTGAAGCCCAATCCATTTATGAAACTACGCGTTTGGGTCAGATATAACTTCAATCAGTTACTTGAGTGAAGTCAGTTTCAGTGTATTCTACAATTTCAGATAGTGGTGTTATCCAATTAGTAGTCTGGTGCTTGGGACTGCTTCAGCAGACCCCAAATTACCTCAACGAAGTTTAGATTTGATTTCTGTGACCAATTTTCCTTGTTGGTCAACTTTCCAAAATAAACTTCCCCCATTTTTTCCATTCTTATTAAATGTTATTTTGGATGATCCTGTGAATGGACCCCTTGAGGAGGTCTCACGCTACATTAACCATTCCGTTTTAAATACAATGAGATAGTTCCCTAGTGCACCATTGGTTCTCCCAGGTTTCCTCCAACCTGGAACGTTTACCCCTTCTCCCCTTGTGAACCACATCACTTTTGGTTGGTTATTTATAGCACTCCTTAACTTAAGTTATTATTGCTCCAGTACACTCTTCTGGGCTCTAATATCTTTAGTTTTAATGGGTAGTTCCCTTGCGTTGGCCCTGTGCACCAAGTCCTACCACGCGGGGAACAGGAGAGTTATAGAAACTCTCCTTACAATTGTCTTCAGGATGTCATTTGCTCCTTGTATGACTGTCTCATTTCTGGTGCATCCCATCAGTATCTTTCACTGATGACTTTAATAGGGGGCATGATCCAGCAACTCCCATTTAGTATCCCTTGCTTGATGCCAACCAATACGTCCAATGTTCTTGATGAAGCCCATTGGCAAGTGCTCAAGACAAATCTTCCAGCTCTGGTGCCATATTGGGATTACCTGGGGTTATTTGACAACTGCCTCTTCTTGTTCTGTTGCTTCCCTCCCCAAACTGGGGTATCACATTTAGCATGTTCTGACATTTCCATCTCTCTTCCCTTAGTCACTTTCTTGCAGGGATTAGCATCCACTCAACGAACTTGGTTTTGAGTATATATAGACCTCACTAGTGTCCAATATCACATAGACTTTGATGTTTTGTTTACTCCTACTGCAATCCATCCTTATTTCCCCAAGAGGCGACATAGCATAATCAACTTCGATTTGAGGATAATTATTAAAAATAAAATATTAAAATTTAACTTCTTTTTTTCCTATATTTTTATCAATCTTTTATATTTTTTCTTCTTTCATTCTATAATAATTGACCTTTATCATTTCAGCGGTCCATCTTTTTATTTTATCCCCCCAAACTGGTTCCTAGGTATACTTAGACCTACCTTTTTTCTATGGTTCAGAGGTTCTATTTTTTAAAATTTAGCCAATTAGTTTGGTCCAGTGGTCCTTTTTTTATACTTGACCAAATCTTTAGGACATAACCAACTTAATGGTTCAGTGGTCCTTTAGGAACTCTTTTTTCATTATTTATCATCAATCCATTGCTTTAAATACTTAGCATGGACTCAATTTACTATACTTCCATCCAAGAGGTTCTTGATTGAGTAGGCGTCCATCACTGTCTTGGCAATAAACTTGAATGGACCTGACCACAATGTATCCATCTTGTTTCTTCTCCTGAAACCATGCGTATCACAATAGGCAACTCTTTCACCTTATTTGGTATTCTGTTAAGGCCAGCTGGTTCTTATCATCCATCTTTTTTGCTCAAATCCTTTTCCTTAAAGTCATATTGAATGCTTGCAATTGCATATTAATCAGGATACTCGTCAATCAGTTCAGGTACTGCTCAGCACTCATCCCAAATGTTGGTTCCACCACCAAATATAAATTGGTGGCAACGCAGCCTTCCTTCTGTATAGCAACTTAATTGGAGGTTTTTCCATTGCTATATGATGATTAATATTGTAGGAGAAAATCACCAAAATAAGGTACATTCCCCACGTGGAAGTTTTTCTTGCGACCAGCTTCCTCAGTGTCATGGACAGCATCTAATTGACTCGTTCTACCAGTCCATTTATCTTCAGCCAGTAGGGTACAGACATGACTTCTCAGATCCCCATCATTTCATTTAATCATGGGATCACATGAGACACAAAATTTGTTCCATTGTCACTCAGTAGAACCTGAGGGCATCCATATCAGTATAAAACTTGATCTTGGTTAAAATTCGCAGTGCTGGTAGTGTCTACTTTTGCTGGGGCCTTCATCTCAACCCATCTCATCATATGGTCAATTGTAACTATGATGTACTTGATTCCCCCCAGTACCAATGGTTAGTGGTCCCATCACATCAATGGACACCATATGCCAGGCAAATCCAGAGCGGACCAGTCAGTATCCAGTCATATTCTTATGTGGCTTGTGCAACTGGCACTCCACACAGCAAGCAAGATAGTCCACTACATCGTAGTTGATGGGACTCCCAGTAGTGTAACTGGTGAATATGATTGGTCATTTTCCTCAGGCCTCCATGACCAACAACCTTAGAGCAGCTTGAACAATAAACACTCATTCTGACAGCTTTGAGAATAGTAATCGCTTCCCATTGATTATCTTGAAAACTTATTGCTCCATGGTCTTGGTGTTTTCATCACTTTTTTGAAGCTGTTTGGATTTCTCAGGGCTTGTTCTAAAGTTCTCCATCGACCATTATCTGGAATAGCTCATCCACTTGCTGGTATACCACCTGGACCATTGGTAACCGCAATAAGCCATCCACATTCTGATGAGAAGCTCCAGCTTGGTAACTATCTCATAATCGTAAGCCTATAGCTTTAGTGCCCATTGGGACAGTTGTCCCTCTGTTTCTTGCAAATCATGTAGCCAACGCAATATGGAGTGGTCTGTCACCACTTTGAAGTGCGTTTTATGGATAAACACCCAATACTGTTTACAGGCATAAATTACCACAAGGCATTTATGATCAGTCACGGTGTAATTTCTCTCAGCGGCTGAGAGTGTCTGGCTCACATATGCCACCAGTTGTTCATCCCAAAGTTCTTCTACTTGGCTCAGTATGGCTCCAATTGCCATTAACAAAGCATTGGTTTGTACTATAAATTATCAATCGAAATTTTATATTTCTAAATTGGAGAATCTATTAAACACTGGCACAATCCATCAAAGGATCTCTGGGCCTATTCACTACAAACAAACCTTTTTTTTAGATCTTTCAATAAATGGAAGATGGGCTTGGCAATTATTGCAAAAACTTGAATAAATCTTCTATAGTATCTGACCATTCTAAGGAACACTTGGATATCTTGGACACTCTTTAGTACAGCCATTTTGATCTATGGCTTCAATCTTCTGGGCTTGCAGCTGCAGTCCACTAGAGTTGATTATAAATACCAGGTATTTTAATCTTTCTTGAAGAAGTGGCACTTCCTTGGCTTAGTATTTAAGGTTGGTCACGGATAGTCTCTTGAAAACTTCCTCCAAGTGGTGCAAATGGTTAGTAAACTTCTTAATGAACACATTTATATCGTCCAAGTACACCAGGTTGCATGACAACTTCAAATCATTTAGTATTACATACAAGGCCCTCTGGAACGTCGCAGGCGCACTGCATAGACCCTGGGGCATCCTCGTCAGTTGATAAAGCCTCTGCGAAGTAACAATCGCGCATTTCTCTTGGTCTTTCCTTGGAAATTAATTTTCCAATATCCTGATATTAGATCCATTGAAAAGAAATACTTCGCTTCTCCCAATCAATCTAGTGCATCATCAATTTTTGGTAGTAGATACAAATCCTTCTTTGTTATATTATTCAGCTTCTGATAATCAATCAACGCCCAATTAGAGCCGTCCTTCTTCTTCATGATAAAGGTAGGGATTACACAGGGACTCAATGATGGAACTAGAAGCCCATGCTTCATAAGTTTGCTTCCTTTTTCCACTACTACTGCTTTGGCTGCCTTCGACCATTGAGTAAGTCTCATTTTTTTAGTACTAGATGGTAGTAAGTCTCATTTTGATTAGAACATTTTCACCAGTTCTAATCTTGTGGATTACATCTCTCGCGCATCCCAAATAATGTAATCCTGGGTGAACACTTCCTGATACTTGTCAAAAAATTTGAGCACCTCCTCCCTGCTGTCTGTCCGTCAGATCAGCAAGTTGCTCTCAATTTGACCAATAGATTGATAATCTTGGTTACCCCTGCTGGTAATCCCATTTCATCAAAGGTCCCAAAATTAGGAAATTTCCTCAATTCATCCATCAGGATTAGATGAATAAATGTGACAATCTTATTCTTCTCAATCTTCATCAGTTTTACTTAAATTCGCCAGAACTCGAATTTCTCCATGACCCAGCAAAATTTATTCCAGGAGCCACCCAAGGATCTACTCTGGACTTCTTCCTGGGGCTTACAACCTCACCAATCACAAGCTCTGGTATCTCCAATTTTTAACTCGATGTTGACTATTATCTGTGATCCTGACGGTATGGTTCTCGCACTCTTGATCCTCACTGGAATTCTCAAATTTTATAGGATTTCCGTCGTCATTTCTCATCTCTTCCAGCCAAATAGTTGATATTAAATTGGGATAATGCCATCATTGTAGATCAGGTTGATTAAGTTAAGTCTCCTAGTCAGCAGAGCTTCCCCATCTTTCTGATAAACCAATGGTAATGTTTGACCCAATAGGGTCAACATATTATCCTCAAAGTTACATTTAACTCTATATCTTTGTAGAACCTCCGTTCTAATCAGAATATCATAGTTTTGTTTGGCCAAAACTATTGCAGGGCCAGATACCAACAAGGATCCAAATCAAAGTGGTAAAGTTCTATAAGCTCCACATGAGATGGTGGTATTTTGGCATAGCTGTATCATATTCTTTCTTGTGTTTTAAGTTGGGTGAGATCTTTATCCTCCTCACCAGCTTGGTTAAAACAATGCTGATTGGCGCTTCACTCTCAACTATTGACCTCACCCATACTTGATTAACTAGAATATCTATATATGTACACTTGGAGTATTGTAAAATTGTGTATACTGAGTATATAGTGGCCTCATTTTCTGAATTGGGGGTGTGAAATATTTGTGCTAATAGATCAGGAAATGATTCCTAGATCACGCTTAGGAGACTGGCAGGTTTGCCTCATCTAATCTGACTTTGGCCATTCTTATGGATTATCTGTGGATCAAATCTTGTCCACCAGTTGTCACGCATATGGCCAAGAAACTTCCTTAATTATTTCAGGTTAATCCCTTTGCTCTGAATCTTATTACTGCATTCACATATAAATTGACCACTTGATATAGCAGATCCTGCGCGTCATCATCTACGAACAAATCACCAATGTCAATTTTGTTGTGCATAATATTGAGAGGAAAGGGGTTTCGCAGATCTAGACTGTTCCCTGTCTAGACTGTGGGCCCATTTACTGACTCCTATGCAAGTTTAGACTCTTTCACTTTGACCACGTTAAACTGTTCTTTAGCGTTCTTGCAATGCACAGCGAAATGTCCTTTTCCTCAGCACTTGTAACAGACTTTTTTCTTCTTATTGATCCATTAAAACTCTTTGAGCTTTTATCCCAGCACAGTTCAGTTATTCAACTCCTTAGCACCCTCGATCCCCTTCATGGGATTTGAACTTCATACTGGATTTGATTTGAAACTTATGTTCAGATCATCAATGGTAGTTCTTAATTTTTTAAATAATCCACTATCTTAGAGGTGGTAATCTCCGTTGTGAACATGGAAGACATCATTTGATGTAAATTGTGATTAGACCAAAGGGCCTCTTATAGTGCAATCCAGACATTGAAAACATCCAGCACTTTTGCTCTAACCAAAATCTGTGATTCTTGGTAGAAACAATTGGCAAAACTTTCTAAGGATTTGTCCTTTTGGAATTGAATTCCCATAACTTCTTAATTGCGATTTGACATGTGCATCAGGCTTCCAAATCCTTCATAATGGCCGCTTTGGCCTCTGCGTATGACCAGCTGTCCCCTCTAGATGGGGCAACACTAGGTTCTGACAATCGATATCCAAGCTGTTTATCACTGACATTGCCTTTTGATAATCACCATATCTGAAAATTGTCATATCAAATGATTGGAAAAATGCAGGGGCATTATTCTGATGGAAAGTAGGTAAAATTGGTGTCACTTTAAATTAATCTGAGGTTTCTCTAGCCACTTCTCTTGGTTTGGCTACTCAGCTCACTTGAGGAGTAATTCCAGGCGCCATCTCTTAAATAGCTGTGAAAGCAGGTTGCATGTTTCTTTAGGTTTCCATCTTCCCACTGGAGTCTGTGGAGTTCTTTCTTCAGTGTCTGTCACCACATATGGCTCACATTCGCATTTTTGAGCCTTCAACTCCTCAACTTGCTTAATCAGACGCTCTATATCTGCGCTGAATGATCTTAAACAAACGTGATCCACTTCACACTCCATTTTTAAAAATAAGACTTCCCAAACTAAATCCCCGTCTTTTTTCTTCAATGATGTTAATTTTCCAAGTAACTCATTCCAAAGCTAGCAACATTCTTATCCCCTTCCTTAATATGGATGACTCTCTCCTTCAAGACAGTGAATTCTCAATGATCTTCCAAGTTCAGGGCATTCTGGTAAAGGGTTTCAAACTCCGTCCAAAGTTTTTTTATTTTGTCCTTATATGACATCACATCCTAGTATATTACTCAACTACTTTCCTGTAGTGAGCACCAATTGGTAAAATTTATAGGGTTCTTGATTATTCTCATCTAATAACCCTTAAATTAATTAGCTGCACAGGTTCCGTGTTGTGCAATTTTATGCATTGTCTGATAGTAAGATCTATTCGTTTGATATTAGTATAGAGAGTATTATTCATAGTTGAATAAAGTACTAGTATAGGGTCCAACGCTTGACCAGTATTTCCCCTCAAAGTACTTAAGATGTCCTCAATAGGGATTCATTCCCATATACCGCCTAACTTGATTGACACTCAGATCCTTGTTTACAGCTTCTCTCTGGTGATACACAGTTGGCAGCAATCCCTAATTCAGTTCAGCTTCTTCTCCAGATCAACGCTCAGATCCTTACTCCTTATCATAAAGAGTCTCCAATTAAAGCACATAGCAATAATTTATTTGAAGAAGAATAGAACTAATGAATTCTGGTAATTACTCCTTTTTGATAAGTGAATTTTTAGAGATATTACTTAGAGGGAATTTGGCGCCCAACCTTCAGTTGGCACCTCATTGATGAAATGGCAGCTGCTACCATTGAATTACCCTTTCATCGTCTCATCAGTGATGGTCTTCCCCATCCTGGCTAGGATTCTATCATTGGACTCCTCAAGACCTAAAGTGGAAAGAGTCAGAAAATATGTCCCTATCATCTTCCTCTCAATCCCAGAATACCACATTATTTGGCAAGTGACCTGCTTAGGTAATGGGACTTGTTACCCATTAAGGCAGGTCGCAAACCAACTGTTCAGTTTAGCTAGTTACAGGTACCATCACTCGCCTCACAACTTGATCCTTAAATTCCAAATTGGTTGGTGATGAAACTCAACTGATCATAATCATTACACCTGATAATTAATCATTGATCAGCTATCAGAAGCCTTCATTTTATTGGTAACTCTGCCCATTAAGATCTTAGAAATCACCCAGATTGATCTCAATGGATCCAAACCAGGAAAATTACCTAAATTCCCTAAACATTGTTACCCCAAAATAAGGGTCAACCAATATCCAATTCACTTCGGTATAGGGAATTATCCCATGTGACCCCAGGTAATTTAGTTAGCTGGAACTATGGGCAAAAAATCTCAACAAGGGTATCATATTTAATTAGGACACATCATTTTATAAAATAAAAAGGGATGAACCTTGTCAAAAATGGTACAGATTGTAGCCAAAAAAGGGACGGATAGGTTGTAAATAATGTAGTTGACAGCATCTGCGGTGTGTACAATGGATCCATCATTTAAATAGCGGAGGTAATCATTTACAAGCTGGCAGAGGGTAGGTAGAAGTGATGGATTGAAGATCAGTATTTCCGCTCTTGATCTTTGTAATATCCTGTGGATTTTGGTAAGCATAGCCAGATAACTTTTGGAAAAAATTAGTAAGATGGCATAGAATCATTATTCTGTGAAAAGAAGCTAAACACAATAATTGCTTTTTATTATTGAAATTTGAGAGAAGCAAAAATAAAGAATAAATTGGCAACCTACCCTAAGAAGGGTGTTTGCCTATATAGTGGAAGGGGAAAAGGCTAAAATTGTGCAATAAATAAGCTACTTGCTGGTTGCCCTAATTAGCATCCTTTGCTTCTTGCTATAGGGTTGAAGAGGAAGGCAGTAGAGTTCTCAGATGGCATCATAAAAGCTTTGGCTTCCTGTCCCAGAACGAGGTGAAATTTAGAAGAATAATATAGAACTTGAATGGATTTCACCTGGTAGGTAATTTGCTAACACCAGTTCTGCTGAAACCCATCATATTGTTATTGTAAATTTTACGAACTTTTGTTAAAAATGTGTGATACATTGGTTTGATTCATGATTTGAACCTTAAAATAAATTTAATCTGACTTTACTATGTGTTTTAGTGTTTATATGGGAATTTGGGTGGGTTGAGGCAATCCCTTCAATATCTTTAGTGACCAGGTCACACTTAGAGTGGGCCTGAGGATCCTGCTAAAGGTTTTATACTGAGCCGCCTGTCTGCGCACCCCTTTTATCAATTTTACAAGATCAGAAGAGCTAATGGGAGCAAAGAGGAAGGTTCTTTAGGAGCCAGGGCAGTAACTCACAGCTCATCTACTACATGAGCTAGGTCACTGATCTTATAGAGGGGCTCTAAGGAGGGTTTGGGCCCCCTCCTACTTTTGTTTGAAGATTGCTACAATCCAGTTTTAGGGGCAGGTCATCTGGATTTAATTATTCTTTTCTTTGGGAACAGGAAACATTCAACCTTCTGGGACATGAGCAAGGGCGTAATTTTTAAGGCTTGCAAGGAGTTTAAAGCGAGGAGTGCCAACAACTTTTGGGGGTGATGGGGGCATTAGAAAGAGTTACATGGAAGACTTTCACAAGTTCTTTACAGTTGGCACAATCTCTTGGCATTCCCAACAATTTTCATATTAAGGGTAACCCTTCCAAGCCATCAAGTACTGGATTGAGCGACGTGTTTATATGAGGACAAAATTTCCTCTACCTCTGCCTCTTGGGAGTCATCTACCATGATAGGTTCAGGCGATGTGGGCATAGGACTTTTGTATGGAGACAACAGGGATACTTAAAAGCACGTTGTGTTTTAATCAATAAAAAACCTAATACAGAAGGCGCTATTTCCTAAGTCTTTCTACACCTGTAAGGGCTCAGAGAGTTTGCATGATAGTTTACAGGAAGGAACCTTTCATGTCTTTATGACGCGTGTCCAACATGACCAGTGATACTTACTTAAGCTCATGGATTAGATGGCATTTCTGGTCTACAAATTTCTTGTAATTATCCACTGCCTTTGACAGGTTCTCACATACAAGATTTTGGGTTTCACGTATATGATTGAGGCGCTCCTCCTTAGCAGTCAGTAGAAGTGAGACGAGTGCCAATGTGGAATGAGGGGCTGTAACCCAAACTGGCCTCAAAAATAGAAAGGCGGTAGAGGCATGGGGCATTGATATGTTCAAACTGCGCCAGGGAAAGGCCTTACGCCCATGTATCGTGACTTGCAAGGGCGTAACAGCGGAGATATTGCCCCAAGGTTTGGTTCACTCTCTCAATTTGACTATCTGATTGAGGGTGATAAGAGGTAGACTTGCAGGGTCTGATCTGGTGGAGGTCAAGGAGGACACTCCAGAATTTAGCGGTGTATTGGGTCCCACAGTTGCTCACTATCTCCCAGGAGGAGTCCAAACATGGAGAATACATTATTCACAAACAAGTTCGCCATCACTTCATAAAGTGATAATTATTTTTGCAGGGGATGAATAGTGGAAACTTGGTGAAGCTATCAAAACAACCATGATCTCATCATACCCCTTATAAGTGGTAACTCTACAATAAAATCAAAAGAATACAGAGGTCCAGAGACACTTATCCTATTGTGATGGGTGCAAGAGGCCCATTCCCCCCAATCTATCAGATTTGATTCATCCACACATTACACAATGGAAAATTCATGCAGGGTGTTAGGACTAAGAGTATTAGGCCACTATTACTTAAATTTTAAAGTCCAGGAAACCAGAAGTTCCTAGGTACTGAAGTATAAGTTTTTACTTTCCTTGGCCAGAAAGTCTTCACTCAGGTTAAAGACCTTGAGTGGTAATTCCTAACTATTATTTCATCCTTAAATAAATAGGGGTAGGCCAATTCCTCTTAAATGGCGGAAAGAGTGTAAAGTCTATTTGCTTAGAAAAGAATTATATTGGAGATTGGGAAGTTTTCCTTGGTAAATCTCCAAGTGTTCCAAGCTAAATTCTAAACTTATTCACCAATCTGGGATTCTGCAGCAGGTTGTTCATTTATGTCAGATGGGTTTAATTGCCATATAGGTCAGGTTTGAACCCCAATATTAATTGGTTCCAGGCGAGTAATATTTGACTGCATTATCAGGAATTGTCCCCAATACTGAGAGGGATTGAATTTAGTTGAAAATTATCCACAAAAAGGGTTTCAGCTATTTTATTGGATAAGGTTTGATTCCCGTCATTTGACACATGAAAATATTTGATTTTTTCAGAAATCCTAACAATGCCCCCTCAAGATATTGGCGCAGGGGGAAAACAGCTGGAGAAATTGACTGTGTATGAGAATTACCATGGTTCCCTGAGCGACCTCTACAATTGAGTGTTTTTTACTTCGCTTTTTAAATAACTTTGTAGGGACCCAAACAGTTGGTTCCCAATCTGTTATTGTGACCTCCAGGAATATGATGGTAGAAATGGACTACATCACCCAGTTGGAAGGTGTGTAGAGGTTCATGATTGTCATTTAACCAACTAATTTCTATTAGTGGTGGCAGACAAGTTTTCAAAAGCCAGGGCCTAATTTTGGATAATCTCATTGGCATACTTCACATAGTGACTTTCAGGGCTTCAGGGGAGGCTTGGTCAATCATGGTCTGCAATTTAGAAGGCAGCTTGGGATTTATTCTGTACAACGCTTGGAGGGGCGGCATCATATTTATTTGGTGATAGCTTATTCTTTAGGCCAGAATTACATTAGGCAAATATTGAGGCAAATGAAGGGGGTCTAACATGGCCATCTTCTGGAGAATTGCAGTTAGTGTACCATTTTCCCGCTCTACCATTCCATTGGTTGCAGGATGGTAGGGAGTGGAAAATATCTGAGTGAATCCCATCAGTTTGGCTAAATCATTCACCAGCGATGATCAGTAAATTTACTATTATCAGAGAGAATTATGTTAGGGAACCAATGCTGGATGATAATCCAATTATATAAGAATGTAACGGTAGCTTTTGACAAAGCGGATGGTAGTGATACAGCTTCAATCCACTTATTTAAATGATCCACTGCTAGAAGGAAGAAACAATGACCATTAGAAGCGCGAGGGAGAGGTCTACAACATCAATGATAATAGTATGGAAGGGTTCACAAGGTGGAACCACTGGATGCTGAGATGGGGGCTTAGGTCCAGCTTGATTTAAATATACTAGGCAGAACTCTAATGCATCTTGGATTAAAACAAGCATTTCTTTCTAGTAGCATTAAGTTTTGAGCCACTGGTAAGTTTTCTAAATTTCCCATGGCCAACTTGCAAATGTCCCTACAAAAATGATGTCAGTTTGAGCCAAAATTGTATGTAGGGCAATCTTTTTTGGGACACAAGTTTGTACAATTGGCCGTTTTTGACTTGAAGATTTGCCAATTTTTTAAATTCCTTTTGAAGGGTCAGGGGCTTTGTCTTACCATAATTGCAATTGAGTTAAAAGGTTTTAGAGCCAATACTCTTCAGGGTTGTTTAAAGTTAATGTGGGAAGCCAGGAAAGGCAATCCGCATTTTGGTAGATGGGCCCTGGTTGATAAATAATAGAAGAATCTTAATTTTGAAGTTTTAACGCCCATTGGGCTACCTCCCATCAGGATACTTCATTTGCTGTAGCCATTGCAAAGAAGCATTATCAGTAATTAAAGTAAAATGATTTCCATATAATTAGGGGTCAAAAAATGCTTAATAGTCAGTAGGACTGCCAAGCATTTGTGCTCCATAACACTATAACTGCGTTTGTCTCTGGTTAGGGTTTTGTTATAGTAGGCAATATGATGGTATACTAGATTTCTTCATACTGTGATAGTATAGCTTTGATAGCTTATATTACTAGCATTGGGGTAAAAGGAGAAAGATTTTATAAAAGTTGGGATGTATAAATACTGGTAATGGGATAGAGCAGATTGTAATAGACCAAAGGCCTATTGTTGCTCTTCTTTCCATTGGAACTATTATCCCTTCTTCAATAAATATACTAGAAGCTCGGAGGTGTCAAAAAAAGGGCAATAAACTGGTAATATTATTCCACCATTCCCAAAAAAGCATGTACGTCTCATAGGAATTTAGAGAGGACATCTTAGAAATGGCCATAACCTCATCATCCATCAGGGATATTCCAGCTTTACCTAACTTATGGCCCAATAAATCCATTTCGTTCTAAAAAAATGAGCGTATTGACGGCTTTAGTTTTAAGTAGGCTTGTCATAACTACTATTAGCCTTGCCAAAGATGACCTATGTGCTCATTAATAGTTCTCAAAAAATGGTAATATTGTCATGATAGACTATTACATATTAACGTTTCAGGTCACCTAAAAGTCTATCCATGGTGCTTTGGAAGGTACCAGGGGCGTTACATAACCCCTGAGGCATTTAAGTGGTCTCAAATAGTCCTTTACTTGAAATGAGGGCGTATTTGTCATGATCTTTTGGCGACAAATCAATTTGCCAGTACCCCCTGGCAAGATCCATAGCCAAAAAATAGTGAGAACCTGACATCAAGATTAAGGAATCATATAGACGCGGCAATGGATAGCTATCTTTCCTTATGATTGAATTACACGGCGATAATTCATGAAAACATGGTGACCACCATTTTCTTCAAGAATAATATGAGCAAGGAGGCCCACGGGTTTTTAGAAGGCACAATTGACCTGGCCTCTAACCGTTGCTGTAGTTCTAAAGCCTCCTGAGCTTCCTTAACTTTAGATTTCTTTATTGCCAAGATTTTAAATGGAGGTGTTACTTGGTCTTAATTTGGTTGATAACCCCCAACTTTTTCTACAGTAACTTGGTCCCAAGAAAAAAATATTACCATACTCCTAGAGGAGGTCTTAGAAGTTCTGGAGTTTATTAGGGGTGAGATTGTCCCCAATTCAGCTGTCAACTAAAGCTATAGTGGATAGAGGATCAAACCCTAAATATTGTAAAGAACCAAAACAACTCACGTCAGCAATATTCTCAATTGGACATAGTTTTACACAAGCAATAGGGGCATGTCGAGGGACTTGGAGGGTTTGATTTATTAAATTCCCTGATAAGTTAGAGATAGATTTCTCATAGGATGGATCCAAAATCTCCGGGCAGGTCAACGCTTCCTTGATGGAAGCGTTTGGGTGTCCACCAAGCTCCAAAATTTAATCAGGAGGGGTAATAATCTGAATCCCCATATCTAAAATAACTTGTGAGCCTGAGGGTATTCTAATAGGATGAGTGGTATATAAAGTGATCCACCACTTTTGCATCCACAGCCTCTGGGGGTATTTTAGTTTTCCCCTAAGACTTGATACTCATTTTTTCAAATAGAGAATGGGTATTCAAGGAGGAATGTCCGTTTTTAGGGGCTCTTTTACTTTTGATGGGGAGTTCAATATTAATGGATTCTTATACTTTAGTAAGGACAGATACTTTTATTTATGGTTGATGATAAAATTGAATTCCCACATCAATTGGACTCCAATAAATAACTTGTAGACAATGTTTTCTAATGCAATAGTGTAGCAGTTATTAGAAGCTTTTTGAATCAGAAGGGTAAGGCAGAATATTCCCAAATTGCTTTAATCATCCAATTACAAGCTGTCCCATATTCAGATTTGTGGATCAAGTCTTAAGCCATTTTTATTTTCTGTATAAGTTGAGAGGATATAAAGTTAACTGGTGAGCAAGATTCAATTATTGCCAATACTTTAACCTTATAAACAACTACCACTATTTAAATACCAAAGAGTCAAGCTGAGGACTAAAGGCTAGTAAAATTTCATGAGGAATTTTTAGCAAATCAAGAAGAGTTTTTGTTGCATCCAAGCTCAAGGCTGCTCAATGCTTTTATAGGCTTTATCTGCCAGCGCTTGACTTTCCATAGAGGAACTGGCTTACAAAATGTGCTTGGGTAGCTGCCCAGTATAAAAATAAGAAGGCTGAAGATCTTTATTTCCTTGGATAGAAAGGGCTACATCAAATTCTGCAGGCGCTGGTCACAAAGCATCCTAAGTGCTGGGCATAGTATCAAAGCTAGTACAATAATCTTGTGGCACTTGATTGTCATCAGCATAGAGAGCCTCCTGCCCTATAATAACTGATCTTTTACCGACTTACGTAGAAAGATGCAACAAGTATCTACATTATAGTTGTTTTCTTGCAAAAAGTGCAGAAAATATGGGGATGTGACTTGTGGGTGTAACCGCTAGTACTTGTTGCTGAGGTTTATTATTATTAAAATAAGGGGGTCCCCATGGGTTTGAGTAATTTAGCCAAAATCTCCAAAAGGGCTAATTTGATATGTATAGAGACACCCTGTTATACTTCATCACTTTAAGATAAAAAAGAATTTTAAGCATATTTTTAAACGCTGAAAATAAAGCAGTGATAGCGCCAACTAAAGTAAGATGTAATCTGGCGACTAACATTTGAGCCTCCAGGTGAAAACTTAAATGAACTCAGTTGCGTTTTATCCCAATTAAGGTTTATGCCCATAAAAGAGAGCTTTTGATTGGATAAAGGTAAGTCACTCATAAATTTCTGAATCAAAACATTCTTGGCACCATCCCAAGTCTGGAAATGCATTAGATGAGGTACCATAATGTATTGAGGTACACAACTAAGCCAGTTGGTTAGGTGTTTGAGGTGTTGAATATTGGTAGTTTCCTCCATGGCGCTTTTATAACAAAATAGGAAAGAGAAAAACTCCCTTCGCCTGAGATGCACTTCTCCTTGAACGACGGTTTAAACGTGCCACTGGGGGGTTAGTGATCAGATGATATAAATTGACACTGGGGGTGCGTTTTCATCTGAAGAGAAACTGTTATTGCTGGTAGATATATGAGGGTGGAGATAGTCCATCTGACTTTGTAAGTCGCTGATATTGTCAATTATTAGTCTACTTGATTGTGGGTGGCACAAAGAGAAAATTTAGTGGCAATAAGAGGGGTCAACTACAAAATATCACTTTTTAGCTTAGTAGTTGCATCATAAAGTTTGAGTTGGATTTTCTCAATGGCGATAATCGTTTGCCAAATCCCACGTTTCACAGCGGGTGTAAAATTTTACTATTTTTTTATTGGTAAGCGACCCAGTAACCTTTTTACTGCACAGGTTCAGTTTCCTCATGAACTTTATTGCGTTTTATAGAATGAATTATTGATCAATAATAGTATGGAGACTATTATCTGTAGCTGAGTGTGAATTTTATCTTGGCCCAACGCTCAGCCAGTATTCTCAAGTATACTCATGAATTTGTACTCGTAAGGATTCGTTCCCTATGCTCTTGTCCACCTGATCTTCGCTAAGATACCCCGGTGACAGTCTCTTTTGGCCCAACATACAGTCAGCAGCTATCCCTGATTGTGACTCCTTCGTCTCTAGATCCCTGGTCAGATCTTTACTCTTTTCTCTGAGAGTCTTCCAATTATTGCCCTCTGCAATGATATCATTGAGACAGAACAACACAATAGAAGCTGATAGTCTAACTATACACCTAACTGATAATGTAAATACTATTTTAATGTAAAGTACTGTTCTCATAAATACTTTTATATACTGTTTTTTCTTTATCTTCTGGCTTCCTGCCATACAAGGATATTGGTCCACTTAAATGATTAAATCCTTATCACCTGTATCAACCCCAGGATGGATGAAACCAAATGGAAAGTTGAGCTGATCTGTATCTATTTCAAAATGCTGTTTTTTATAGTAAATCCTAGGGAATATATAGTAAGGAATTCAGCTGTCTAACCTTGGTTGACACCTCTTCGATGAAACTGCAGCCATTGCTGTTGAATCACCCATAATAGTCTCAGCATCGATGGTCTTCCCCATCCTGGCTAGGATTTCGTCATTGGACATCCTTTAGACCTCAAACAGAAAGAGTCAGAAAATGTGTCCCTAACGTTTTCCTCTCAATCCAAGTGAACCACCTATTTGGCTAGCGACCTGCATAGGTAATGGGACTTATTACCCATTATGGCAGGTCACTCACCAACTGATTGATTCACTAGTTGCAGGCGGCATCACTCACCTCGCAACTTTCTATTCATTTCCATTCAGTCAGTGATGAAACCCAACTGATCCCAATTTGGACATCTGATAGTTAATCACTATCAGATGCCCCTATTTCATCGGCAACTCTTCCCAATGAGATCATAAGTATTCATCTGGATTGATCCCCAATGGATAAAATCAGGAGAATATCCCAAAATCCCCCAAATGTAGTTCCTCTGAAGCTTGGGACAACTGATTTCCAATTCACTTCGCCTTAGGGAATTTTCCACTAGCAATACCAGTTAATCTAACAGGCTGGGAATATGGGCAAAAATCCCAACACATCCCCCCTCTTACCTAGACTTCCAGTGAGAAAAGGAGTGGGGCAAGAGAACACTGCTTTGGACACCTGGTCAAATACTTTATTGGCTCAAGTGGAGTACACTTGTCAATACTCAATACTGCTTGGGATGTCCTTCAGCATACGGCGTTCTTCCTCTTCCTCCTCTCTACTGCCTTCTCATAGCGCGGTCCCCCACAACCTTCTGTCATGCTGGGCTGCTCAATTTATGTATGACAATATTAGTCCCATGATTTGGTTTTCCCCCCATCAGGGTATATGATCTGCTGGCATATTCAGGATTCTTAGTCTAGCGTCCTTGATTTCCTAATTTTCTCTACATCCTAGACTGGAGACTCTTGCCATCGATGTCCATTTTACAGCTTAATTAATAATACTAACTATTATTCGCCCTTGTTATTTCTTTTATAACCTATTGGCTTAAGTCATTCCTAATTCTTTCCTTGGAGAGCTTATCGCATTAATTTTGAGATTAATTTTCCCAAATTGGAGCTTAATGGATTATAGAGTGCATAATGTCAACTTCTATATAAGTCCAACATCCCCCCTCTCGACCAGCTCTTATGTCAAATTCTGAGTTGTGATACCAGCAGCTCCTGAATAGTTTGTCTGATTCAGACCTCCATCTCTTCCAGCAGATGAGTCGGTATGCTCAGTGGAAACTCTTTTATGGTCCTTCCAGGACTCATACACCTAGTCTGGTGCAAGCGGCTAGTCCTTCCATTGAATTACTGGAAATGGTAGCCAATCCCACTGAAACCAGGCTGGCTATCATTTATAACAACTCTTGTCCAACTCTTCCTCTGACGTCAATTCCAGAGTTGTACTTCAAAACTCTCCTGGATTTGGCTCCTTTTGCTGATGCTCCAAATATCGTCATAGATGCTCTGGAGATTATGCCAGTGGCTCTGGATCGTTTGTTTCTTGCCAGGTTGGACCTGGTTCCTGAGTTCCCCTTCTGACTTGGTCAATATTACAAACCCAATGTTCTGGTCTCTGAGCTCTCAATTGGTAAAAATTCCCTTTGAGCTCCCCTTGCACTGAACTTTGGGCCCAAGTCACCAAGGCTTTGACTCTAGTGCTGAATCCCTTTGATCTTGATAACATCCTGGATCGGGATACAGCCGCTTATGCTCTTCGCTTTGCTGGCCAAGTTCTTCAAAATTGGTCCACGAAGATTCCAGCCTCTCCTGGGTTCCACCATTAATTCAGCTTTAGCTTCTGAGAAGCCTGTAGTTGTTATTTGCAGGATGCAATCCGCTCTCTTCATGACTATCTCTTCTCCGACGCTTACATCAGTATCTTCCGCTGATGGCGTTGATAGGGAGCATGATTCAGCAACCCCCATCAAGCATCCCTTCTTTGTTGCTGGCCCATATCTCCAGTGTCCTTGATAAGGCCAATCGGTAGGTGCTCAGGACTAATTTTCCAGCTCCAGTACCATATCAGGATTACTCAGGGTTATTTGCTGATTGCCTCTTTTTATACTGTTGCTTTCCTCCCCACTCCAGGGTTTTCCGATTGGCTTCATCTGACATCTCAATTTTCCTTCCCCTAATCGCTTTCTCTCAGGGCTTGACATCCACTCAAAGTATATGGTTTTGTGTAGGTCTTGCCCTCACTAGCATCTGATCGCATATCAATTTTGATGGGCTGTTCATTCCTACCGCGATCCATCCTCCCTCCCCCAAGAGGTGACATAGATGGAATTATCCCATACTGGGGACAAAAAATAAAAAAAATTATAAAAATATATCAACTTTTTTATCTATTCAGCTTATCATTTTGATTTTTTTCCCAATATATTTTATCAATTTTTTATTTTTCTTCTTCTTTTTTACTATGGGACTTGACCTTGTTTTGGTTCAGCGGTCCATCTTTTTCCCCCAAACTGGGTCCTGGGTACTTAAACCTGCCATTTTTCTATGGGTCAGAGTCCTTTTTTCGGACTTGACCATCTATATTGGTTCAGAGGTCCTTTTTCAGACTTGACCTAATTATCAGGACATGACCAACTTAATGGTTCATTGGTCCTTCAGGAACTCTTTTATTTTTTTCATTGATCCAACGCTTTAGATACTTAGCGTGGACTCAATTCACAACTCTTCCATACAAGAGATTCTTGATGGAATAAGCATCAGTCACCATCTTGGCGATCGCTTCAAATGGACCTGACCACAACATGTAATTTGTTTCTTGGTCCAAACCCATGCATATTGCAATTAGCAACTCTTTACCCTATTTGATATTCTTCTAAGGCCGGTCAATTATTGTTGTTCATCAATTTCACTTGTATCCTTTTCTTCAATGTTTTATTGAATGCTTGAAATTGTATATTAATCAGGATACTCATTAGTCAGTTCAGGCATTGCTCAATACTCATCCCTGACGTAGGTTCCACCACCAAATATAAAATTGGTGGCAACGCGGCCTTTCTTCCATATAACAATTTAAATGGGGTCTTCCCCATCGCTGTATGATGACTAATATTGCAGGCGAACTTCACCAAACTCTGATATGTTCCCCACACAGAAGTTCTCCCTGCAACTGGCTTCCTCAGCGTCGCGGCCAGCATTCCATTGACCCTTTCTACCAGTCCGTTCATCTCCAGCTGGTATGGTACTGACGTGACTCCTCAGACCCCATTATTTTGTTTAAACTCAGGATCACATGAGACATGAAGTTGATCCCATTGTCACTCAGCAGGACCTGCGGACATCCATGCTGGTATACCACTTGATCCTGAATGAACATTGCGGTACTGGTAGCGTCTACTCTCATTAGGGCCTTCATCTCGACCCATCTCATTAGATGGTCAATAGCAACTATAATGTACTTGACTCCTCCTGTGCTCATCGTCAGCAGTCCCATCACGTTGATGGACATTGTGTGCCAGGCAAATCCAGGGAGGACCAGTAAGTATCCAGTTGTATTCTTATGTGGTTTATTCAGCTGGCACTCCACAAAACAATCTAGAAAACTGCAACATTGTAGTTGATCGATTACCAGTAATAGTACTGGTGAATATGGTCAGTTGTTTTCCTCAGGCCTTCATGCCCAACAACCTTGTGAGCTGCTTGTACTATTGCTGCTCTTTCTGACAGTTTCATGAATAACAACTGCTTCCCATTAATCATCTTGAATACTTGCCCATCCATAGTCTTAGTGTTTTCCATCACTTTCTGAAGTGCACATTGGATTTCTCGGGGATCGTCCCCAAATTTTCCTTTGACCATTCTCTGGAATAGCTCATCCACCTGCGGGTATACCAACTGGGCGTCAGATAACTCTTCAGGATTCTTAGTAGTTCAAATCTTGTCCACCAGTTGTCAGGCATACGGCCAGGCAACTTACTTGATTATCTCAGGGTCAATTCTTTTCGCCCTGGCTCTGGCCACGGCATTCACATCCATATTGACCACTTGATACAGCTGATCCTGCTCGTCATCTATTAACAGATCGCTAATATCAATTTCTTCATTCATTATATCGGGAGGAACAGGTTTCTCTGAAGCTCTAGACTGTTCCTTGTCTAGGCCGCGGGCCCTTTTCTTAAATCCTTGGTGGCTGCTGACTCCTTGGCCTGGACCACGCTATTCTGATCCTTTAGCTTTTTACAGTTTATAGCAAAATGTCCTTTCCAGCCACACTGATAGCAGACCTTCTCCTCCTTGTTTAACCGTCTTAATTCTCTAGGTTTGTTTCCCAGCACGGTTCAATTGGTAGCCTCCTTAGCTCCTTCATTTCCCTTCGTGGGATTTGGATTTCATACTGGATTGGACTTGAAGCTTCTATTTGGGGCATTTAAATGTCACTCCCAAAATCTTCAAGTTATCTACCATTTGCAAGGTAGTTATTACCGTCAAAACATGGAAGACATCATATGATGCAAATTGCAATAGGACCAAAGGGCCGCTTGCAAAGTGATTCTAGCATCAAAGTCATCCAATACTTTTGCTCCAGCCAGGATCTGCGACTCCTGGTAAAATTGATCCATGAAGCTAGCAAGAGACTTTTCTTTATGGAGCTGGATTCCCATAAATTCTTGCTTGCATTTTGACATGTGTGTCAGACTCCTGAACTCCTTCATGATGGCCGCCTTTGCCTCCGCATATGACCAGCTGTCCCCCTCCAGGTGAGGTAACATTATGTTTTGACAGTCGGTGTCTAGGCAATTCATGACCGTCAATGCCTTTTGACAATCTCCATAGCCATTCGTGGTCATGTCAAATAGTCAGAAAAACGCTTGGGCGTTATCCCAAAGGAACGTTGGCAATTTTGGTGTTGCCCTAAATTCTAAAAGCTATTTTCTGACCAATTCTCTTAGTTCAGCTACTTAGCTAATTTGAATAGTGACTTTGGGCATCATCTCCATAATGACATTAAAAACGGGTGGCATGTTCCTTGGAGTATTTGACTTCCCAAGTATCGTGCAAGGACTTTTTCTTTGGCATTGCTTGCCATATTGGGCTTACAAGCACATCTGTGAGCTTTAATTTCCTCCACTTGTTTGATTAATCTTTTGATATCTGCACCAAAATTTCTTATACAAACGTGATCTGCTTCTCACTCCATTTTCAGGTATAAGACCTCTTGAACAAGGTCGCCTTCTTTCTTCTTCAACGAGTTTACTTTGCCAAGTAACTTGTTCCCAAAGCTGGCTACATTCTCTGTTCCTTCTTCCACCTTGGTGACTCATTCTTCCAAGGCTGCAAACTCCCAATGGTCCACTGAATTTAAGGCATTCTGGTTTACAGTGGCTATCTCGGTCCACAGTTTGCATAGCTCTTCTTTGTACAACATTATTATAGATTCTTCACTCAACTAACCCTGTAGTGAGCACCAACTTGTAAAAATTTATTCTTTGGTGGTTATTGGTAAGCAACCCAGTAACCTTTTTATGGCACAGGTTCAGTTTCCTCATGCACTTTATTGCGTTGTATAGAATGAATTATTCATCAATAAAAGTATGGAGACTATTATCTGTAGCTGAGTGTGAATTATATCTTGGCCCAACGCTCAGACAGTATTCTCAATTATATACTAATGAATTTGTACTCGTAAGGATTCAATCCCTATGCTCTTATCCACCTGATCTTCGCTAAGATACCCTGGTGACAGTCTCTTTCGGCCCAACATACAATCAGCAGCTATCCCTTATTGTGACTCCTTCATCTCTAGATCCCTGGTCAGATCTTTACTCTTCTCTCTGAGAGTATTCCAATTATTGCCCTCTGCAATGATATCATTGAGACAGAACAACACAATAGAAGCTGATAGTCTAACTATACACCTAATTGATAATGTAAATACTATATTACTGTAAAGTACTGTTCTCATAAATACTTGTAAATACTGTTTTTTCTCTATCTTCTGGATTCCTGCCATACAAAGATCTTATTCCACTTGGATGACTAAATCCTTATCACCTGTATCAACCCCAGGATGGATGAAACCAAATGGAAAGTTGAGCTGATCTGTATCTATTTAAAAATGCTGTTTTTTATAGTAAATCCTAGGGAATATATAGTAAGAAATTCAGCTGTCTAACCTTGGTTGACACCTCTTCGATGAAACTGCAGCCATTGCTGTTGAATCACCAATCCTAGTCTCAGCATCGATGGTCTTCCCCATCCTTGCTAGGATTTCATCATTGGACATCCTTAAGACCTCAAACAGAAAGAGTCAGAAAATGTGTCCCTAACGTTTTCCTCTCAATCCAAGTGAACCACCTATTTGGCTAGCGACCTGCATAGGTAATGGGACTTATTACCCATTATGGCAGGTCACTCACCAGCCGATTGATTCACTAGTTGCAGGCGGCATCACTCACCTTGCAACTTGCTATTCACTTCCAATCAGTTGGTGAAACCCAACTGATCCCAAATTTTACACCTGATAGTTAATCACTATCAGATGCCCCTATTTCATCGGCAACTCCACCCGATGAGATCTCAAGTATTCATCTGTATCAATCACTGACAGATAAAATTAGGCGAATATCCAAAAATCCCACAAATGTAGCTCCTCTGAAACTCAGGCCAACTGATTTCTGATTCACTTTGCCTTAGGGAATTTTCCCTAGCGATACCAGGTAATCTAGCAGGCTGGGAATATGGGAAAAAATGTCAATATCGGGTAATTTCGCCACAAAGTTAAGGCATTCCTGATACAGAGAGATACCAAGCACTAAATTGTTATTGCTCGTTGTATATTAGTTGCGCTATGAACTCAAGGTAAACCTGGCAGGGAGCACAGTTTTGTCAGTACTAAGGGTTTTAGACCACTTGTCCCTTCTAAATTAAAGGCCAAGAAACCCAAAGTTCTTGGACGGCAGATTATATGTATTTTCTTTCCTTAGCCAGAAAGTCTTTTCTCAGGTTAACGTCCCTGGTGTTATAAATCTTAACTATTAAATTTGTCCTTAAATAAATAGAGTAGGCCAATTTAACTCATATGGTAATAAAAGAGAGTTCAGTTTATTTTCTTAGAAAATGATTATAGGAAATTTCAGCAAGGTTTCTTTAGTAAGTCTCCAAGTGGTCCAAGCTAAGATCTTCACTTGTTACCAATTAGGGATTCTGCGTCAGACTGGTCATCTCAGTCAAATAGGATTTGCTTGCCGCATGAATCAGGTTTAACCCCTAAGGGTAGGAGGCTTATGGCGAATAAAGTTTGATTACATTTGTAAAAATTTACTCCATTGGGTTGATTATCGGAGGTAAACCTAGTAATCTTTCTAATGCAAAGGTTCAATTTCCTCGTGCACTTTGAGTTGTAAGAATATATATAATTTGATAATAGTATGATGACTATTATCCATAGTTGAGTTAGAATTATTTTCAGGCCCAACGCTTCAGCCGGTATTTCTGATTAATACTTGATATTGTACTTGTAGGAATTCATTCCCTGTAATCCTGTCCACTTGATCTTAATTAAGATCCTCTGATGACAGTCTCCTTCAGCTCAACACACAGTCAGCAGCAATCCCTTAGCCATGGTTCCCTTCATCTCTAGATCCCTGCTTGGATCTCTACTCTTCTCTGAGAGTCAACCAATTATTGCCTTCTGCAATATTATCCTTGAGATAGAATCTTCACGCTAGATGCTGATAGTCTAACTATTACTGAATTTACAATAAAACTAATAATGTTCTAAAGTAGTAATGTATATGTGTATATGTGTTTTTAACTATATTTTATTAGAGTGATTCCTAGGGAATTCATAGGGGATTCAGCCGTCTAACCCTCAGTTGACACTTCTTCAATGAAATGGCAACTGTTGCCATTAAATCACCCATCCTTGTCTCAGCAGTGATGATCTTCCCCATCTTGGCTAGGATTCCAACGTTTCACATCCTTGAGACCTCAAACGGAAAGAGTCGAAACGTGTCCCTAACATTTTCCTCTTGATCCAAGCGAATCAACCATAATAGTCTAGTGACCTTCTTAGGTAATGGGACTTTTTACCCATTATGGCAGGTCACTTCACCAACTAATTGATTTGCTAGTTGCAGGCAGCATCACTCGCCTCACAACTCATTAAACATTCCCAATCAGTTGGTGATGAAACCTGACTGATCCCAATCAGTACACCTGATAGTTAATCACTATCAGATGCCCTTATTTTGTCAGCCGCTCCACCCAATGAGATATTAGGTAATCATCCAGATTAATCCCCAATGGATACAACTAGACAAATATCCTAAAACCCCCAAACATAATTCCTCCAAAATTCAGGTCAACTGATTTCCAATTCACTTTACTTTAGGGAATTTTTCCCCTAGCAATACCAGGTAATCTAGCAGGCTGGGAATATGGGCAAAAATCCCAACAACATTAGTCAGGATTGTTCCTGATACCTTAATGTCTCAAAATTAGTTCAGGTTTGTCCCCAATATTAAGAGGGCTTGAATTTTGTCAGGAAATATCCTCAATACAAGTTTCAGCTACTTTAACAGATCAGGTTTAATTCCTGTCATCTGCCTCACGCAAATCTTTGTTTTAGGCAGGAATGCCAACAGTCTTTAGAATCTATCATTATGATTTTCACTTTTCAACAGGCAGGCACAAGCTTTGACCTTTGACTTGGCATTGTGAGAGGTCTAAAGACCATCGGGACATTATGTCCTAAAATTAGATTTTAAAATTATTTCCATAGTGTACAACGGCGTAGTATTAACAGCAAAACTGGGTACCAAGGAGGAGGTTGTAGCTAATGTTATCTAAGGCAAATGAAGAGGTATTTAGTGACAGTTTCTAAGATAAATAGTATTGAGGATTAAGCCTAATGGACTTAGTTCATTGTGGTCCCACTGTACCATAACCCATGTAATGTGGTAAACAAGGAGCTATTTTGATGCTTTTCAAAAATTTTAATGAGATGACATTCATGGGGAGGCACTATAAACGATGGCCTGAACAGTAAACTTATGAACTTAATCAGCAACTCATGTTAACAAGCTCCCAAAATGGGAGACCAGGGTAAGAAAAAAAGAGATATATCATAAGAAGAGTAGAAATATTAGATTCTTTATTTATCAACTGGCACAAAAACATCTCTCCTAGGTACATTAGTTTCATACTCTATAAAAGTCACTAAGAGTTCTTGAGGCGGTACAAGGATGTCATCATGGAGCGCCTTGTCCTTTGTACTGACTGCCTTTTTACCGCCACTTCAGCCAGTCTCTTCCAACAGTAATTTGTGTGATGGCAGAATTTGTTACATTAAGTCCACCAAGGTCTTGGATTCTTCCGGTTCTCAAAAACATTAATTTGAGGACAGCTAGGAGAGGTGGAAGTGGAGGTTTTGGGACTCAATTTGGATGCATGAATCTTGTTAAGAGTCTCCTTATTTTCCTGGATACAGGTAAATTAATCTTCCAGTCAATCATATGGGATTGGACCTCGGGATAAGATCCCAAGGTGTAAACTACAACAGTTATGGCGTCATCTAGCATGATTTGGCTAGTGGTAACTGTTGGGATTTTTGTCCGCTTTTCCAGCTCTAGGTATTCTTCTGGTTCTCTAGAGGACAAGTCCCACTAGCAAATGAATTATAACAGTTGATCTCAATTTTGGGTTAATAATGTCTGGAAATTTTTGGGTAATTCTCCAGGCTCAGATCCATCAGGGATTTATCTGTACAAATGCTTAAGATCTCATAAGGCAGAGTTGGTAACAAAAATGGGTATCTAAAAGTTGATTGTTGATTAAATATTAGGTGTACTAATTGGGATTGATTAGGTTTCATCACCAACTGATTAAGAATTTATCAGTAGTTGTGAGGCGAGTGATGCAGCCTGCAACTAGCAAATCAATCCGTTGGTTTGTGACCTGCTATAATTGGCAAAGGGTACCACTAACTAATCAGGTTGAAAGCTAAATGTGGTTGGTTTTCTGAGATCAAACGGGAACATTAGGGACACGTTTACTAAATCTTTCTGTTTTCAGGTCTCTATTTCTGACAGAGGTATCCCTAGACCAATGGAGAAGACCATCACCAGTAGAAACTTTGTAGGGAAATTCAACGGAAACATCTACCATTTCATGGCTGAGGCGCCAACCAAGGAACTGGGAAAATTCCCCCTATAAGTTCCCTAGTAAGTTTTCATGCTAAAGCAGATCTAAGTAGCATTATAAAGTTTTATTCATCTTCAGCTTACTATTGTTGTAATACAATAATTGTTGACTTTTCTGTGTGATATAGAGTTTGTATCAGATGTACTTAGAAGAGAAGCAGACCTTTGATGTAGATCTCTACTGACTCAGCGTGATAGGAACTAAGGTTATGACCTCTGAATCTGGGTTTAGATTAAGTTCAGCCAGGATAGGGAAGAAGTCCCTAATTGTCAATGTAATTGATATTTTGTGGATCTTTCCAAGAGTAACTTTGGACCACCAATTAACTGGGTTATTTATTCGACTACGGATAATAGTCTTCATTCTACTATCACCTATCTATCTAATACTATCACGCAACGCAAATTGTGCACATAACTGAGCATGTGCAATTATTTTCTGGAAATGATCTTCAACAAAAATTTAGACTTTAACAATTGGTACTTTTTACAGAAGAATTGGAGTAGACACTGGTTCAAAGGTTTTATCACTATCTTTTACCAAAAAATGAAGCACTAGACATTTTTAGGCGGTGCACAATACTTTTTTAATCATGGACTTAATTTCTGGCTATTTTTAGTCTGAGCTGCTAAAATGGGAACAGTCAAAGTGCACTATAATTACTGCGCAGGGTCTTTATAAATCCACTTGTATGTCACAGATGCTGTGTAATGCCCTTGCAATTTTCCATGGCTATGGACAGCATACTAAGTGATATAAAGATTACCTGTGTTTTAGTGTATTTGGATAATATAAACATTTTTCTTAAATGTTTACTGAGCACCTGATGCACTTGGAGGAAGTTTTCCGCTGGTATGAAAAGGTTGATCTTAAAATCAAGCCATGGAAGTATACATCTTCTGAGAAAAAGTCAAATATCTGAAATTTATCACAGATAATAATGGCTTTTAGCCCAAGCCATTAAAGATTGAAGACATCAAAAATGTATTATGCAGCTAAGTAGCAAGCGTGACATTCAAGTTGTATGGAATGATTGGCTACTATTGCCATGTGTGAAATTTTAGTAAGATAGGTGATGCTTTATTTTATCTGTTAAAGGACGTTGTAAAATTAGGTGGGCAGCAAATTGTAATTTAGCCCTCAGAAAGTTAATGCTTTATCTCAAAAAATGTCATAGCTTATGTACTAAAATTTTGATAAACCGTTTATTATTCAAACAAATGCCTCACTCAATGCTGTTGGGCAGTGTTAATAAAAAGTTAATTATGACGGAGTTGAGCACCCTGTGGCTTATTACAACCAAAATTAATATGTTAATGGAAGAAGCTACATGACAACTGATAAGGAGAGCCTAAGAAGTCATCTATATATTTAAAAAGTTCTGGGTATATACCAACATAGTTATTCTGCAATAGTAAATGACCATACCTAACTCTGTTGATTACAGTATCTAAAGGAGCTGGAAGCGCGGGTGGATTACTGAATTTTTAAATTAAAAACCTATGATTTCAAATTCAGCACCATCTCAGCCTAAAGCATCAAAACGCCAATCATCTATCTCAACTGCCCACCATGGCCTTAAAGGTAAATTTGGCTAATAATTTATTTTAGTAAGATGCTAACCCAAAATATGACAATAAATTATAGTGTAAGTCTGGGGGAGCGCCCCCCACTTGGACTGGGTGGCATTCTCGTTCCCATTAAAAAGGGTCTCAAGAGGCCAGCTGACCCTCTCATCTCCCAGGGAAACCTCACCCATGTGTTGGACGAGCAATGGGTAACAGGTTATAACTTTAAGGACCCCGTTACCCATCCCAGTAATAGCTTTGGATAAATTAATACTATGAATTAAGGTAATTTGTGTCGAGCTATCAGAGAGTCAACATTCTCATAGGATGAAAGATTTGAATAAAGGTGAGGGAAATGAGCTTTCAGCATCAAAGCCTGAGAGCATCAAATCATCTGGAACAAATCCCAATGGGCGTGTACCTTTGATGAAGAAAGCATCTAATGCCAAACCTTTGGGGAAACTCGCCAATGGCATCAGGCCATTGGGAAATGTTGCTGCCAGTTTGAAACCCTCCCCAGAAACTTCAAAATACTAGTTTAATTAATCCCGTTTAATCATTTGGATGCCAAAGTGACTGGGTGTGGGTGGGTTGGGCGCCCATAACCCATTTCCAACCTCTTGGGTTCTCCCCTAGTGGGTTGGCATTAGGAGGTTCTCATTGCCTGTCAGGTGAGACGCCGTTTCACTAATTGTCAGAACCATGGTAGACCTGAAATTCAGGTATCTGTGGATGAACTGTTAGAGACTTGACCCCTGCCGTTTTTTTTAAATCCAGTTTTGTGTAAGTTATTTTTTCTCCCCCTCACTTGAAGATCACCGGGTTAGGTCAAATCTTGAGGGCCCCAATCCTGAACTTTCTAAGCTATCCCCCAAATTGATTGTCTATTTAAGCAGTCACAACACATTGAAGAAAATGGTAGTAATTTCTCTTATTTTAAGTTGAATAAAAATCTTCCCACATTTGAATTTATTAAATTAAGTTCAAATTTTTTTTGCTAAACCCGCATGACATCTGAAATGTTGCCCTGAGGCCACATATTGACTGAGTTGTCCCAGCCATTTTTTGATGATGATCCTTACAGTAGTCACTTGGGCCTATTGCATCTAAGCCTTTATGTATTTTTACCCAGTATTGCAAATCCCTATGCCCAGGCTCATTGGCTTAGGGCTGCAACAGCTTGATTCCTAGCTGGGTTGATTTTCTCATTTGCAGCCCATCAGCACTCCATTGGTACTTATCCCACCATATACAAACGTCATTTGAGTGATAATGCCCCTAGAATTCTGGCTCGCCTTTTGGGGGCTTTGGCATCACAACTGACAGGCCAGTCTAAAATCTATCTGCCATCTCCAGAACATAATTGACTGTCCATTTTTTCTGGCCATTTCCGCCCTCCTTGTTGAGGTGGGCGACGCAGTGGTTACCATCTTCCATATGAACGTTCAGTTCGTAGCCAGCCTTCTGTTGTTTGTCTGGTCAATTGCCAATATTATAAGCAGCTCTTGAATGGTTTTGAAGGAATTACTTAAAGGTTAAATTGTTGCATTACCCTCTACTTTCCACCTGGTCCTCCCACAAAGTGCAACCTCATGATTAGTTTTGCTGACTTTTCCTCAGGTTCTGATCATGATGTCAGATCAGTATCTGTATTTGTTCCAGGCCCTGACGCTGCCACGTTACCCAAGTTGGTTTGGTCCAGCTCCTGTCTGCAAGTCAAAGAAAGTCCAACCTAAAGAGGATGGAATGCAACCCCTTGTTCGTCCCAATTTAGCTCCTTCAAAGGAAACTTCTTTTCTCCCTGATTTAGTTGCAATCTCTTTCGTGTCTGCAGAGATGACCACATCCATCAATAAACAAAATTGCGCCTACTTTCTATTACCAATAAACTTTGTATAGAGGAAGCCCAGGTGTCCTTCAAGGCCTTGGTCAACACTGGAGCAGCGGGCAACTTCATGAATTTGGAGTTGTTTCAGCAGCTGGATCTTGACTTGGGCCTGGGGCCAGCAGTGTTGGTCGCCTTGTTGACCTCTAGCCAACCTATAAATTACGGCACCCAGTACCTTTCTCAAATAACCTGTTTAGTTTTTGCAATCGCTTCTTGGCAATGCCTAAACTCATTTTCCCAATAATTTTGTGAGTGGGTTGGTGGTGTCAGCAGCATATGCAAATACATTTGGAATCTAACACATTGTCATTATTCAATGGTCAGGTGGAGGGCGAGTTCACTTTATTGGATATCATTACCAATGCTCAAAGTTGTGGATCAGTTACAACCCTCATATCTCCTATAGGTTTTCCACCATGTTTTCCCACTGCATTGATGGGCTATCAGAGCATTTTTGATCCTGAAAAGGCTAACTTCCTTCCCCACATATGGTTTAAGAAAAACTGCAAATCCAATATTGATTTTAGAGCGTTTTGGATGAGAATGACAATAGACTTGGCCAAAAGACATAGGTCAATTCCTGGTGGAACCCCTCATATTGGGGTATCACTTCTATTTATACTCGAGAAAATTAACACGAGTTTGGGCAGTTAAATAGCACCAAATCGTCAGCCAAATTTGGGGAGCCATTCTGAGGTCCCTCCCCTCTTACAGCAAATTTAGTACAATCAACTCCACGGAGACCGCTACCTTTTATAGGGTTGTAAGGGGTCCTGCAAGGTAAAATATTTTTGCGCCCAATGATTGGGTAGAATTTACAAAATCATTGCCTCAATAGTGTATCTCTACCTGCAATCAACCTTCCATCAGCTGTTCCATCAAAGTGAGGCGAGCCTCCAGAGATCCAATAAGTCAAATCCCCATATTACCTACTTTGGACAATAATAAAGCTAAAATACAATCTTTGCATTGATTTCTCTTTAAACCTCAAATTAGTTTAAATACTAAGCTGCTAGATATTGAGAGGGTTCGTTTTTTATCCTCCCAGAGGTTACTAATAAAATCCAAAAATATAAAATCCTTTAGCTATTTTAATTACTATTAGTTTAACAAGTGGTCAAATTACCCCCAAAAATTTATTTATCTTTGCAGTAGAGAACTGTATTTCTCCTGCCATTAATTGTTAAAAATCAGGTGTGAAAATGCACCAGCGAGCCAACCAAAAGTCTGATTTCCATCATATGGAGTTCAATTTGAAGTTTAGGACTATGGTGGAGGTGGTGAACATAAACTGCCCACTATATTCGCATCCAGTGGAGGAGGAGGCTGCCCTTGATGCCTGGTTGGATGACATGCTCAAGAAGGGTTGGTGTTCAAGGAGACCTCCCTGGTGGCCTCTCCCATCATCTTTGCCAAGAAGGCCAATGGTTCCCTTTGTCACTGCGTAGATTATGAACACCTCAACAATATTACGGTCCATGATCCTTACCCACTGCCATTGGAACAGACAATTGGCCAAGCGTTTTCAAAGTTGCAGGTGCTTATAAAACTCGATCTAGTTAATGTCTTTAATCAAATTTGGGTGATGGAGGGTCGGAAATGGCTTACCGCTATTCAAACAAGATGAGGCGCATTCTAATTTCAAGTGATGCCTTTCAGGCTTAGAAATGCACCTGCAACATACCAAAGGATGATTAACATCATTCTGGGTGATCTCCAGTTCACCTGCGTGGTCACATATATTGATGATATCATGGTACACTCTCCCTCTATCAAACAACATGCAAAGGACTTGAAGGTGGTAGTGGCTAACTTGCATAAGGCGTGTCTGTTTATTAAGCCGTCAAAATTTGAGTTTTATTGGGAGGAAGTCACGTTCTTAGGGGAACCTCATATTTAAAGATGGGTACGCCATTCCACCCATGAAAACTGGATGCTACCCGCAAATGGCCAACTCTAGAAAACCCAAAGCAATTGAGAAGCTTCTTTGGCATTATTATATTCCCAAAAATTCTCTCCCACACTATCCCAGTTAGCCTCCCCACTCCACCCACTCACAGGCAAGAATGTCCCCTTTCAATGGAAGCCCAGGTGCCAGCAGGCATTCAATTCAATTAAGAAGTTGTTTTTGTCACCCTCATCCTTAAGCGTGCGGAAACCTCCAAACCCTATATCATAGCATGTGATGCGTCTTCTGCCACAGTAGGGGCTGTCAAGCTCCAAGAGAACGATGCGTTGGAGCACCCAGTTGCTTATTTTTCCCACAAATTCTCTCCAACTGAGAAATATTGGCCATCTATGACAAGGAGCTGGCAGCTGTGGCGTGGGCCTTGACCCACTGGTGGTATCTCTTGCAGGCGCTCAGCATGAGATGACTGTGCGAATGGACCACCAAGCTTTTCTTTATTTCTGTAAACCACAGATGTTGGAACATTGGCAGGCCTGAACCTAAAAGGATTTGTGAAGTTTCAACCTATTTAGGAGTTTGTGAAAGGAGTGTCAAATGTCCTTCCCAATATTTAAGATGCCACCCCACACCTTGAACAGATGACTCAGATGAGATGGATCTCGTTACTGTCATTCCCCCAACCCAAGTCTTGTCCAACATACCTCCTGTGGTTTTGGCAGCAGACTTAGCTCCAGACGCACCCTTGATTTTGTAGGTCTTAGCAGCGCAAACAGCATGTGCAGAAGGGGTGGACCTTATGGATTGGTTGTCCCACTCATCTTCAAAATATTCTTTAGATTCTTTTGCTGAGGGGATCATCCAATTTAGGTCATGGGTATGTTCCTCCCCTCCTCCAAGCCAAAAAATTCAGGATCATCACAATCCTCCCACAGTCAGTCACCCAAGGAATAAGAAGTGCATCGATTTAGTCAAGTGTACCTATAATTGGATGGGCTTATTGAATAATGTCCCAGCATGGATTGTGGGCTGTGTGTAACTTGTCCATGGGCCAAATTGGGCCGGTCTGATAGGAATGGTCTATTTCACCCCTTGAAGCGGGCAGGTGGGCCATAGACATTGGTGCCCATGGACTTTATTGTTGAGCTTCCCAGATCCAAGGGGTTTACAACGGTTATGGTGGTCGTAGACTGCTTTACTAAGTTCTCATTGTTTATACCATGCTCTTCCTCCTTTACTTCTGAAAAATCTGCCCGTCTGTTTGTGCGTCATATGATTCAACTTTTGGACTCCTGCAAGAAATTATCAGTGACCGCAGGACTCAATTTATAGTGTGGTTTTGAAATGAGCTCTTGACTATATTGAAGATTACGCCCTGTACTCCACTGCATACCATCCACAATCAGATGGGTTAAACTGAATGGGTCAACTAGATCTTGGAACAGTATCTGCGGTGCTATGCTGCAGCCGCTCATAATACCTGGGCTGATGACTCTCCCCTTGCTCAGTTTGCATATAGTAATGGAACACATGCATTTACTGGCTTTTCCCCTATGAAGCAACCTTGAGGTATAATCCTTCCTTTTCAGTTGGCCTGTGCCCTCGCTCAGAGTTACTGGCTACAGCCAACCACGCTCAGCACATTTGGCCATAAAGCTCTGGTTCAGGAGCATTTAACTAAGGCCATAAGTGATTACAAATAGTTTACGGATCAGAAGTGGCTCCCAGTGCATGAGATAAAGGTGGGTTCACACGTCATGCCCAACATGCGCCATTTGCAGATTTAGGTGCCCTCACTAAGTTTGCAAGTAAACGCTCAGGTCCCCATTTGGTGGAAGAGGACTTTGGAAATGGCGTCTTCCATTTGAAACTCCTGCACCACTGGAAGCAAAATCCAGTCTTCCAGGTCTCTCAGCTGTCCCCATTCAGAGGGGGTGATTCCATAGAATCCAGTGCCATTGTGATTGAGGGTGCAGAGAAACTGAAGTTGAGGGCACCCTATCCTCCCAATGATCACGCCGTTTAATTCAATATCTAGTCGCATGGAAAGTCTATCCAGACTACAAGAATAGCTGGGTTGGCGTGCATGATTGTGCCATCTGCTTGGAGCTCATCAAGGCTTTCAATGCCACCCACCCAGATACTCCCCACTTTCTCCCAGAGGATTGTTACGCTAATGGCAATCAAGTTGCCCTAGGCCCGTAAGAATGTGGCCCTTTCTCAATTTCCCAGTGGTGGCGCTCCCCCTTTAGGTAAATGTGAAGGGTAATATAAGTCCATGGGAGTGCCCCCTCCGCTTGAACCGGATGGCATTCATGTTCCCATCAAAAAAGGATCCAAGAAGGCAAGTTGCCCCTCTCATCTCCCAGGGCAACCTCGCCCATGTGGTGGACAAATGATATTAAACAGCTTATCCTTTAGGACCCCGCCACTCATCCCAGTATTAAATTCAGATGATTTAATACCATGAATTAAGGGAATTAGTGTCAAACTATTGGAGAGTCAGCATTCTCATGGGATGAAAGGTTCAAATGAAGTCAAGGGCAACAAAATTTCAGCATCAAGGCCTGAGAGCACCAAATTATCTGGAACAAAGCCCAATGAGCGTGTACCTTCAATGAAGAAAGTATCTAATGTTGAATCTTTGGGGAAGCTTGCTGATGGCATCAGGTCATTGGGAAATGTTGCCACCAGTTAGAATCCTACTCAGAAACCTCAAAATCCTCGCTTGATGAATCTGATTGGTCATACAGATGCAAAGCGACCAGATGCGGGCAGGTTGGGCGCCCCAAACTCATTCCTGACCTCTTGGGACCGCCCCTATGTGGGGTGGCCTTGGGAGGTTCCCATTGCCCATTAGGTTAGACACTGTCATGCTAGTTGGAACTTCAGTAAATCCGCAATTTGGGTGTCTGTGGATAAACTGACAGCAACTTGGCCTGCCAATAATTCTTTTGAAGTCAATTCTAAATAAGTTCAATTTTCTACCCCTTGCTCAAAGTTCACCAGGTTAGGTCAAATCTCAGGAGCCTTGATCCCACACTTTACTAAGCTATTCCATAAATCAAGTGTTTATTTAGGCAGTTGTAACACACTGAAGAAATTGACAGTTTATTCTTAATTTTAAATTCAATAAAAATCTTTCTGCGCTCTAATTTATTAGTTTAAGTTTGAAAATTTTCTTTGCCAAACCCCCATGACATCTGCAATGTGGCCCTGCAGCCCGCATATTGACTGGGCCTTAACAGCTATACTTTTGATGATGATTCTAACTGTAGTCACATGGGCCTATTGTGTCAAGGCCTTTACATATTTTCCCCTGTCATCCAACACCCTACGCCCAGGCCCATTGGCCTGGGGCTGCAACAACTTAGTTCCTCGCTGGGTTGATTTTCTCATTTGTGGCCTGTCAGCACTCCATTGCTACTTATCTCCCACCACATACAAATGTCATTTGTGTGGCAATGCCCCTGGCATTATGGCTCGCCTTTTGGGGGCTTTGGCATCAACTGGCAGGCCAGTCTAAACTTTATCTGCCGTCTCCCTGGCACACAGAGGTTCAGTTCCCTTAGAAAGCTTGGGTAAGAGCACTACTGTTAAAAATAGGAAGCTTTATAGAAGCTTCATAAAATCAACTACCAGCAATAATGGTTACCTTGACCCATGGAGAAAACTGATTATATTATTTGGGACCATACGCCAATGGAGCATTTGCACTTTAAGAAGATGTTTGAGAATTTTGAAACAGCACTACTATTAGGAAACAATGCATTTTGATGTTCATGAGACCTATAGCTTTTGCAACGAATACTAAGCTGAAGTCCCTTACCATAAAGTCATCTACCATCCTTTGTTAAACCCAAATTTTCTCGGTGCACTGTATTTATCTACATCATTGGCCCTTTACCCAATAGTTAGGGGAAATTAAAATATTATTATGGTCATTGATCACCTCACCAAGTGGGTGGAGTACCAACCAATTTAAGACTTAGGAGGTATAACAACAGCTAAGTTTTTTTGAGAATATTTTTTAGGCATGGATGCCTGCGGTTTTCCTTAACAGATAATGGGACTTACCTCAAATCTCTGAGTATTTCTAAACTCGACCACTTGATGGATATATAATTTATTTGTCTATGCCCTATAAAATTGAAACCAACGGCACTTTAGAAATTGTAGTTAATACACTTGTTGGTGCTTTAAGTAAGTTGATTACTGCCAAAGCTTCCAGTTAGAGCCATTTCTTACCCTTCTTGTTTTGTGTATAATATCACCTATCATTTGGTAATGGAGCACTAATTGTTATAGATATTTGGGAACCATTTTGCTCAATACCATTTTTTTCATGTTTTAATAAAGAGTATATGAATTTTAACCAATATCTAGAAAGATCATTTAGAGTTTAATCCAACTACAAAGAAAAGCTTACTTCAATGCGCTGGCTTAGAAAATTAAGTCTAGGAAGCATGATAGTAAGGATTGGTAGACCTTACCTACCTTTACCATAGGGGAATTAACTTATATTGTGATAACCCTAGCTTTGGAACAACTGAAAATTGGAGAGCATTTAGAAAAGCCCTTCAAAATCATTGAAAAGATAGCCACTGATGCCTACACATTGAAAGATGTTATTGAGGGCTATATTATAAATTGGAAGCATGCTAAGTTCCTTAAGAAGTACGAGCAAAGCATTTTCTCTGAAGCTATAGTTCTCAGTAACCCAATCTATCCCTCCCATTCAATTTATTCCTGACTAGAGCCTCAAGTCTAGACGATTCTGATTATGCTATCTTAAGTTCATATTTTGGTAATCCATGCTATAAATGATTCTCCATAACAAATGGTAAGAATTAAAAATATTTAAATTTAACGTGAAAATTGTCATCATTCCAAGGTTGTAGAGTGAGCTTCATTGATGAGCCAATAGAAATGGCTTTGATGAATGTACGAATGTATAAGCCGAACCTTACGCAAATAAAGTTCGTAAAATTAACAATATCCTAGCGTTAACTTTACCCCTGTTTCAGTTACATTTGTGGGACAGCGGGTACTAATAGTTGTATTTAGTAAATGTTTTACCTTAATAAAAATTGAAATAATGCAACTCCTTTTTTTATCAGCAGGTTAATTTGCAAAGTTACTTGTGAAATCACATTTGGCCCCTGAAGATTACTTGATTTGAGAGTTAAATAAACGTCGGCATTGAGCAAGAGGGTATGGGAGGTGCACTCAATATTTTTGCCATTGGGTTTGCCAGCTGCTACGTCGCGGTAGCCACCCATGTCACGCTCAATTCACTCTATGCGTGCCTGTTTGCTTGTAATTTGGTTGCGCGGGCACGCGTAGGTATTGGCGCCATGTTTTTATTGACGGCCATCGCAAACTTTGTTCAGCATCTGACGCTAGGTGATTTCGGATGTCAGTTTGTTGCTAAGCTAGCGATAATCACATTTCACTTCCAGATGTTAATTGCCGAAGCATTTCAGATGTATCGTGTAAGTGTCATTGGTGGTGGCAATCATTGGTTCTTAGTCATGGCCGTGCTTCTGCTCCTATTTCGTGCATTTACAATGGTTTCAGATCTTGTGTTGTCGATGAGTTACTCGGCACATTCAGGAGGCTGCATCTTTGTGCAGGACCAGTACAGTGGCATATTGTATGTTACCATGGACGCCATTGTGGAACTCTTCATTACCATCACCATCACCGTTGCACTGGTTCACCATACCAGTGTACTCAAGCATATGCATCGCGATTCTATAAATACCAGTATGTACAAATTTATTATCGAAACCAACATTTTCCGAACCGTTGTACTGTTCCTCATCAATTTATTCACCATTTATGTTATCTTAAAAGTGCCCTTTTCCATAATATTGACGTACATGTGGTCACTTATGGGCATTGTCTATCTATACTTCATCATCTACGATAAGGGGATGGTTCGCTTTTTACACCAACTTGCCAATACATCGAATCAAGTCAGGCGCATTTCTTCTAGAGAAGGCACTTCACTCAGTTCAACCGCTCACTTAGCATCTCGTCCCGCTCTAATAGATAATCTTGGTGAAGATGACAACTTCCCCACCTCGATTGAGGAATGGACCGATCAATACTTTGCTCACCTCACTTCTCTCAACCCGAGGAGCAGTATCTCAAGATCACCAATGAATGTTGCTTTTGTTTAGTAAACAGGTTATATCTTAGTGAATATTATTAATTCAATTATTTAGTTAGTGATTATAAATAGAAAGTTCTTTTAATTATTCAAATCATTTATTCAACATATGAATCACTTAATCTATAAGAAACAATAGGAAATTATCTATATACCTGAGTAAGAAACATCCAGTCTCAAATTGATAAACATGTACAGTTAACTATGTAAAATTTCTTACAGAATATCAAGGGCTAAATCTTTAGTGCGATAAAAAACTTATTATAACCAAATAGTAATATTTAATCAAGGTATGCCAGTATATAAGTATATAACTATAAATATACCACATCACATGCATACCAGAGTTATAATAAATATGTTAATTAGAATCACCGTCCTCAACTCTTCAGATAACTTCTTGCTAAGGCTTTGTTAGTAACTTGATTGACTTAATTAGGGTTTCATAAATTATATTGCAAAAGTTTTTTAAGTTTACATTAAGTAAAATAAATAATAGTGTATTAGTTACTGGTACTTTAAGTTTCATTAATAAGGAGCAGTTCCATAGTATCCACACACCAAAATCTCTTTTTTTAGTACTAGATGGTCCCAAAAATCTCTTTATATTTATACTAGCTAATTCACCCAGCTTTGCTTAGGTTTATAATTTACTAGATGATTCTAATCAATTACTTTAGTTTTTATATTGGTAGATGGGCATCAATAATTTCAGAAACCTTTAAATATATTGGATATTCCAACCACCAACTACTTAGCCAAAATCAACTAAAACTATCAAATTATCTTCTTACCAAATATTAAACCAAACTAATTATACTATCAAATTAACCATAAAATATCAACACTCACCCAAAAAGCAGTTGCTGAACTTATAAACCAACCAAAAACCACCAACTGATTATTGAAACTTATTTTATTTTTTTAATATTGAACTCTGTATCATTAATTGATTAAGATAAGAGGGGAGGGAGGTGATTATATTCATCCTAACTAGAACAGGTTTCAACCTGTTAAGCTTTTTTACACCACCTTAGCTTGTGGTTCCAGATGTGTCAACTATCTTAAAAATCTCAGACTTTTATTGAATTTAAATGATAAATGAAATAAGGTCAAGAGGGGTGTTGTAAGGGGATTTCAGCCAGCAGGAAAACCCTGGGAATGGATGCCATTAGTTAGGAAGCATCATGACCATTCCTGATTGGTGATCACCATTGTTAGCCAAATCTCTAGTGATGTTGGGCTTACATGCCATTTATCTTTAATCAAAAAGATGCCATGTAATGTTTGATGAATGACCCAGGAGTGAAAGCTAAGCGTGAGGCTTAACAATATCTGGACACAAGGCGCAAGAACTTTGAGATATGATTGAGATGGTCAGAGAAGATCTAAACCATCTTCCTTACCATTTTTATGTAATGGGGGATCTCATGGCTCAATTGTTTGGCCAAAATTGCCAAGTGTATTACCCAAATATGATAATGGTAAAGGGAGGCTCAACGCTGGATCAGCTTATTCCTGAGCATCTTTGCAAAGATAAGATCTTAAGAGGGATGTAAATCTGGCAGTGGCTGCTCACTAGAAAGCAATAACCTCTTAATTGATCAATACCTGTTAAACATAAAACACTTAAATAGCAATAGCAATATCCACCTCAGATTCAGCGCACACCAGTAAATCTTTATAAGTGTATCCTGGGTCGCAGCATTTGCCCGTTGTCAGACAATTAGATGTTCAGCTAGTTAAAAAGAATGTTTTGGTGAAAAATAGTCTAAAATTTAATAATATTTTATAGTCCAGTTCATGGAATAGTCAGGATGATCAGAAGAATAATTTTACTCCTTGCATCCACCCAAAAAGCTAAGATTAAGTTGATAAGAGCACCCTGAAACCTCAGCGGAATGAGCGTACTGCCACAGATGTCTGCTTACACCCTACCCTGAATTTGATTCAAGTTTTTTAAGCAAAACAACCCCCTTTTATATACTTGAAGGGTTTCAGGTGGATAAAATATTTTAACTACCAATCATCAACTAGGACATCAGGTAGTAGGCTGAGGTGAAAACCTTTTCCTGACTATTGATCAGATTAATTATAATAAACATTACCGCATGGATTTATCATGCTTGCCATCAACTCATCACTTGAAATTAAGTCTGGTCAGGGTGAAATGACTTCCAAGAGTTATGATAGGCTGCATCGTCATTTGCCTAAACCAAGCCACCCTCTGCTTAACTTGAAGTCCCAAGTATCTCACTATTAGCCCCCAATTTAATTTAAATACTAGGAGCTGATCATAATAGGGGATTACTTTTGTCTCATTTTTCCTATTGATAAAATTTCTTATATTTGTAATCACTTTGTGATTTATTTTGCCCTAAAATCCTTAACAGCATCTGAGAGTTATAACACACCCGCCACTGTTAAATTGTTGAAATACTGTGCAAAAGCACTGGCAAGCATTAAATCCCCCAGGATTTCAACAAGTGGTGATCACTACAGTGGAGCCTATATACCACAATATTTCACTAAAAATGGAGGACGTTCAGGTGAGTAACCATCCTAATCTCCCCGCTGCATCTGAACTGAGGATAGCTGCTTCAGAACAGCAGCTGTTAATGCTTTGTCTCAACTTAAAAAGCTTGAACAGCCCTCCTCTCAAAGCCTTCATGAGGCCACTCCAGTTCTCCATAAACCCTTTGAGTGACAGGTTTGCCCAGGTGAGGGTAGCATTGCCTCATTTCTCTTCGTTTATGAATCTGCCATTGAAGGTAGGACTGACAATCAAAAAATCATGCATATCCTCCCTTGCTTCAGTTATATGGCCCAAGAGGTGATGGTTTCATATATGGAAACACTTAATACCTGGGCGGAGGTCAAAGAAGTGCATATGTATGAATTTGGCTCACCACATAGTCTAAAGCTAATAAAACAGGCCTTTATGTGCCTTAGCATGCAAAAGATAGAATCCATTATTGCCTTTGTTTATCAGTTCCATAGTGAAGCCTAGCCACTGTTACTTGCAAAAATGCCACCTCTTGAGGACGCCGTTGCTGCCATTCTGACTAGCTTGACCTTTCCCCTTCCCTAGCCAGGCATATTATCTCCATAAAATGCTGCCTCTGGAATGTTTGCGATATAAAGGGGGATTTATTGGATGTTGCAGAACTCCATAATGTTGCGACTACTCAAGGAGATATGTTGAAACCTCAAGGTTTAACCATTAAGGATCTCCCAACCGTAGCTTGGCACAAGTAATCCACTATGCCTCCCATGGCCCCAGTGCTCATTAACGTTCCAAAGCCTGCGCCTGTGGGGCGCCTTAAAGTAGACTTAACTCCATCATGTTAGGCTGGCAAGAGTGCGTTATTTGTGACAAGGTCATGCTCCCTTCCATCAACTACATCCCAAGCGCGCCCTGTGAAACTAGTTAAGACCTTGCCTTACCCCACGCTCTCCCCTAAGGGGCTTATCCCAGCGGCTCCACCATCACGCCTCTCCAAGATGCAGTTCATAACTTCCAAAGCATCTCCTTCGGCCGCGTGATACTTTATATTCTCACTCAGTGCAGACAGAAGGCGGTGAAGCTAAGGAGCTTCCTCCACAAGCCAAAAGGGTATTTGAGCAGCCAAAAGATATTCACTGCGACGAGGAATGGCCTGACTCTCACCATTCCTCCTATCAAACCTCTGAGGTTCATAAATAACCCCTCTGACAATGAATCTGAAGGTTGTTGTATAGACATTGGGTATTATGTCCTAAGAGTGCCAGTGGAAGTGTGAAACTAAATTGGTTGAGCTCTGAAAGAGTAGACAAGGCCATTATACCCAATGGAATTTTCTCCACCAGGGTGCTAAGGTTTATTAAGGCTATTGATACTGCCAGTGATGCTGATAAGTTTATTGTCTTGCTGATTTGATCTACCCAGCTTTTTCATAACCTACAATCTATCAAGGATAAATACCCTGAGACTTCTCAAAGAATTGCTTTCAAATTCATCTTACAGTGAGTGGTTCTAGCCCTCTTCCCCTAACCTTAAGGAACCCTAACTAAAGTGGAGGTCGTCATGAACCGAGTACAGGTCCTGGCTATCCTTGACACTGGATCTCCAGTGAACGTTGTTTTCTCTAAACTTATTAAGAAGACTAAGATGGCATTAACTTGGAACACACCCAAGAGTTTGGAACGACAGGTTCAAATAGCACGTGCGCTATTGGGGCATATTCCTCCTTACCCATCAGATCTGGAAAGCTTATCCTTTCATCCATGGCTGTGGCCTTAGCTAATAATATTTATGATATGCTCATTGGTACTCGATTCATGCTTTACAATGAGATCAACCTGAATCAAGCTATCTCTCCCTGCTTAACTATGAGCTTACATGGTTCTAACTAATAAAGAAGTTCATAAAAAAGAATACTTTTTCTCAGTTTATTGCCCTTCATTTGCATTATCCTTACACTATATGACAGCAGGACAAAAAACAAAGAATGTGCCTGAATCAGTGGGCGCTCTAGATGGCATTCCTTTCTATGCATCAGAAGAGGTATTAGTTAAGGCTGGTGAAAAAAGGGTGATTATCAAATTTACCTTGTGAATCCCTTACAACTTCTTATTGCACATAACAAGCATTGATAGAATAAGTCTCTAGAACTTCAAGTATTACTAGGAATACTAGACCCAGCCTATCAGCAAATTTCAATATCCAATTGGGAATCTTACCAGTAAGGACCTGATATTTAAGAAACATTAGTAGATTGTAAAAGGCCTGCTGATCCCAATTGAGGACAATAAACAAATTCACTGTATAGGGTCTATGTTGTATATGGGCTTGCTGGCTGATCAATTGTTATGTACTATGCCTAATGTTCATATCTCAGATGTCTAACCCACACAAAGCTTAAAAAGTACACACTTTACTGGAGGCCTATAGCGACACTATTCTAAATCTGATACTGATTATTGGCATATAGAAGGATTGGAGTCACACCATTGATGTTAGTGATGCCAGTCCCATCTGATTAAAGCATTGTCATAAATCAAAATGAGGAGCTACAGGTGAGGACGGAGCTTAAATAGTTACTAGACGCTTGATTACTAGTACCTTTTTAAAGCCCTTAGTCGTCCCCTCTTTTGCTTATAAAAAATGGAGGTCACAAGTTAGTTATGGACTACCACAAGTTGAACAACCTCACAAAAAAGATAGTTGTCCCATCCACCATAATAATTACGCTCTGGCCCAACTCTCTGGATCAAAGTTATTTTCTGCTATAAACTTAGCTAGCGGATACTGGAAAATGGACCTTTCTCTGTAAGACCAGGAGAATTGCGCTTCATCTACAGTGAAGGCCTATTTCAACACATGCAATTACCACAGGTGTTGTGCAATTCACCCACAACCTTCCAGTGACCAATGGATTACATTTTACAGGATCATAAGCTGAGTTGCGTGATTGTCTATCCCAATGATATCACAGTCTTTTTTAAAACTTATAACGAGTATCTCACACATTTAAAAAAAGTTTTTTATGATTGCGTGCATCTAACATTAAGTTAAAGCCATCAAAATGAACATTTTTCCAGAAAAATAAATTTACTTGGACACGCCATTTCACAAAAAGGATTCAGCATCTACAAGATAAAATTGAAGCTGTTTCTAAGATGCCTGCACCCAAAACTCTACTAGATATACAGGTATGTCTGGGCATGCTGGGGTAATACCATCAATTTATCCTCAAGTTTGCCAGCTCAGTGAGCCACTTTTACGCCTCCTGGCCAGAAACACTCCTTTATATTAGGGTGCTGAACAGAAGGTCGTATATAAGACTATAAAGAAGTTGCTACAACACTGGCTATTTCCGCCATCCAGATTATGGTAAACCTTCCTTCTATCTACTGAGGCCTCTGACTATGCTGTTGGAGCCATCCTGGCTTAATTGATTGAGGATGGTGTAGATCATCCGGTGCCTTATTTCAGCAAGATGCTTTCAAAAGATGAAAACGACTACAATGTTACTAAAATGAATACCTGGCTGTCTTGCCTGTTGTAAATCGTCATCTCCATTTCTTGTATGGGACAACCTTATCTGTGATTACTGACCACGCCTCTCTAAAATGGTTACAAAACATGAAGGACCCCACTGGACGGTTAGCTTGTTGGTCCTTGAAGCTCTAACATTATGACATGAAAAGTGAACACCAAGCAGGAACTCATAACATGAATGTTGATGGAATGATTAGGCTGCCTGTCCTTCACTTGGATTATAGTGAAGCAGGGAGATTACATGGCCTCCTCATGGCCCCTGATGCCTAGGATGACGAGGTTGAACCCATTAAGAAATGTTAACTTGAAATTTTCATAAACCAAGGTGGATAATGGGAAGTTATATAAGAAGGTAAGGCGAACTGGTTGCCCTATCTTTGACCTTCTGAGAGAGTACCTGTGATCTTGGTTGCCCATTCTATTCTGTGTCACAGCGGAGTGCAGAAAATTCTATGAGTGGGTTAAGGATAGGTATTATTGTGAGGGAAACATGGAATCTATTATTGATGTCCTGGACGCCTGCCTATCTGTTAGAAGCTTTCCAGCTTCAACCTCAAGTATTAGTACCAAAACACTAATCCTCAACAACCTTTCCACATGATAAGTTTAGATGTAGTAGGTCCTCTACCCCAAACTATCGGTGAAAATTGATACATCCTGGTAGGAATTAATCACCTTACTAAATGGGTTGAAGTTGTTGCTCTTCCCGCTCAAAGCGCTAAATCTACTGCAACCTTCCTCCATCAGTATATCTTCACTCAGTATGGCTGTCCCCAGATCCTACTTTGTGACAACATGAAAAGTTTTACATCCAGGTGGTTAAAATTTTTTATACCTCAATGAGGAACAACAATTCTTATTAGTTCTGTACAACCCTTTCACAAATGGCACTGTAGAGAGAGTGAATGAAAACATAATTTCCATATTATGCAAAAAGGCTAGCTTAGAATCTCTCTATTGGGATCAATTTTTGCCTAGTGCTCTTATGGCCTATCATATTATTACCAACAAAGCTTAAACATGCCATTCCACATTTTATATGTTTAGGAACTGGGAGCCCCTGCTCTGCTAGCTAAAGAAGTCTTTTCTACTAGGACTGAAGATCTTAAAAATCCCTAAAAAGATTAGACCAACACATAATGCAGCTCCAATCTAAAGCAATGACTAACCTAGCTAAAACTGTCACCAAAGCAGACTTAGCAGCTAATGAGTGTAGACAACCTCTACCCTACTTCCAGATATAGGATTTGGTGTTATATTGCCTCAATCACATCTCTCCCAGAAGCGGCAAGCTCAGGTCCATTTTAAAAAGTACCTTTCACTGTCAATTATAAAAGAGATGTTGAATATTCCATTAAGTCTCTTGCAACTGGAAAAACTAATAATGGAGTCAAGGAAGTTTTTACGCCCTTATTTACCCCCCCCCCCCCCAAAAAAAAAACTTAAAGGGGTTAGTGTCAGACATATAGACGTTCAGCTAGTTAAAAAAATTTTTTTTGGTAAAATAGTTTAAATTTAGTATTACTTTACGGTCCAGTTCTCAGCGTAATCAGGTTGAATAAATAATTTGAATTTTACTCCTTGCATTCATCCAAAAAGCTCAGATCAAGTTGACAAGGGTACACTGAAACTTTGGCAGAATAAGTATACTGCCACAAGTCCGCCCACACCTTACTCTTAATAAAATTCAAGTTACTAAGCAAAAACAACCCCATTTTATAAACATGAAAGGTGTTCAGGGGATGGAAATATTTTAAACTATTAATCATTAACTAGGACATGATGTAATAGGCCAAGGTGAAAACATTTCCTAATCATTGATTGGATTAAATATTAAAACATTACCTCATGGATTGATTATGCCTGCCATCAACCCATCACTCAAATTAAGTCTATCAAGGTAAAATGACTTTCAAGGGTTCTGATATGCTGCATTGCCTTTTTTAAACCAAGTCATTCTCTGACTAACTCAAATTTCCTAGTATTTCACTACTAGCCCTCGATTTACTTAAAATACTAGGAGCTGACTTTTTAATAGGGATTACTTTTGTCCCCGTTTACCTACTAATAAGATTCATTATATCTAAAATCTCTTTGTAGTTGATTTTTCCCCTAAAATCATTAACAGCAGCTGAGAGTTTCACCACTACTGTCACTGCTAAATTGGTGAAATCCTGTGAAAAGCAATGGCAAGCATTAACCCTTTCAGGATTAAAACACCCATTCTTATTGCCTGGTGCAAAATCTGCCAGATGGTTGAGCGCTGGTTGAAGGTTATCAACTTTCAGTTGAGACCTTGTAAGTCTCAGGGAACGTCCCTTGGCTCTCAATTGGGTCATCTTCAAATTCTCGAATAAAAAGACACTGAAGAGGATGGCGGTACCTCTCATCACTCAGGGCGATCTCGCTCATGTAGTAGATGAGCGATGGGTGACAGCCCTTCTGCTTCAGATCCCACCCCCAATACCCACACTCACCTCAGCAGAACTGTTGTGGAGAATTAGTGAAATCTGTGCTGAGATTACCAAATTGAAATTGGTCAGATCTAATTTGGGTGGTAATTTGGCTGATGGCCAAAATTTGAATGGCTGTAAAAGCATGAAGAGTGAGATATCGGCCAGATCGCCTGATGGCTCCAATTTGATCACTAAATCAGTAGAACAAATATTGGTTGCCATCGATGAGAGTTTGAAGCCCTCTGATAGTAATTCAGGTGTTGCGCCCAATGTACTGCTGTTGACTGAATGAATGGTTAAATGACTGAGTGTGGGCAGGTTGGCCATCCTGAACCCGTTTCCAACCAAATGGTTCCATCCCTATATGGGATGGCCTTGGGGGATTCCCATTGCTTGTTGGGCCAAATGCCAGTGTGCTAACTGTCAGAAACGTAGTTGATCCCTGGTTCAGACGTTTTGAGGTCAAACTGACAGAGAATCAGCCCACCGCCAAATTTTGTGATGTTAGTTCCCAAAGAATAAACCTGCCCATTCCCAAACAATCTACCGGATAGGTCAAATTTGTGGGACCTAACCCCATCCTGTCACTACCCAATTGACCACTATTTAACCAGTTGCATGGCACTGAGAAAATTGTTGGTCAATTTTTCTTACTTTCTTTTCCAAATAAAATTTACCAAAAACCAAATTTTTATTTCCCTTTCTGATTGCATCCCAGATGGCATTTCCCTGGTGGCCCATCGCCCTGCACTCTGGGTGGGCTTTACAAATTCTTTTGGTCACCATGGCTCCCTCTATTGCCAATTGGGGCCAGCGAGTCTGATATTTTTGGCTCTACAACCCCATCCTTACAAATTTCTGGTGGCAATACGTGGGGATCTTATGGCCCTATGTCCATCAATGGAAAGAAAGAATCCATCTTATTGCCGCTCCTGATGAGATGGCCTCACATGCCAAAAATCTCATCAAAACTATCCCAGTAATCCCACCCCCTGCAACTAGAAACACTGAGTTGGGAACAGGTTCAGTGTGGTTTGTCATCAGGATACTCCTCACCTTGCTGTTGCGCCACCACCTCGTGGTATCACATTCCCAGCTCCATATCAAGTCATACAGTCAGCAATGCCTCTGGCATTCTGGCTTGCTTTTTGGGTGCTCATGAATCCTGACTGGCAGGCCGGTCTAAATTTCTTCTTCCATTTCTATGACAGACCTGTGACCAACTCTTTGAGGTAACTGGTGCCATGTCCCTCTTCCTCCTAATTATTGAGGATTCATTGGTGAGTCAGTGGTTTTAAGGGGGTGCCCTAATGGTGATTCTGGAGCTGTCATACAGAATACAAAATAGCCCTGTTGGAGAATACATTACCAATCCAGTTCCGCTTATCCCATGTCATAGATGTGGTTATTGTTGGAAATTGGGCTTCATAATCACATTATTTTGTGTTTCCTCCCTGTTGAGATGTTGACTGAATCTAATTATTGGATATTCATTAGAGACAGAATAATGTTAATAAGCTTAATTTATTATGAATCATATTGAATATCAGTGATATAGATCAGGAATATTTTAAGCTTATGCAAAGCTTAAGATTTGGTGTATAGTGATTCCACTTAGTAATATTCAACTATGATGACACAGGCACGGGGCTTTGTTCACTGGATCAACAATACAGTGTCTTTGGCAAAAATTAAAAATGTCTGTGTGTACTCAAAATTGATTGATTTGATAGTTTCAATTTTGAATGGTTGTATCTGTCTGTTTGATAAGCTCAATTTTTTGCCATTCTCTTGGTGATTGGTTAACATTTATGAAAGTTCAACCGTGTAACTATTATTTGAGTTTCTAGATTGTGAGATATCCAAGTAGTTAGTCAAGTTTTGAGATTGTGGGATATCTGAGTAGTTGGTAGTAATAATTCAATTCAATTGTTTAACTAATTTGTATTAATTCAACTAATCTCTATAATTTCACCAATTCCTCATCTGAGACTAAACAAAGATATTAATGGTAAACAATTAAGCTTGAAGTCAATTTAGAGTAGCATTTTCAATTCTCAACTCCATTTTTTCCATTTAACTTTATTTAATTCATTTCATTAATTCAATTTATTTTTTTTGGTATTAAATTAATTTAGCCAATCAATTAAATCAACTATCTTTTAAATTTTAATGTAATTAATTAATTAAAGTTAGTAAATTAAAATAACCACCTACATCATTTCCAAAAACAATTAAACTATTTAAATTAACCAAATAGATGATAAACAATGAGTTTAATTTGAGATTTAGCTAATCAAATCAATACCAATTAATATCACCTAAATTTATTAATTAATTAAAAATTAAAAGCTAAAATAAATTTCTAACTTTATACTCAAAATCAAATTACTAGAATAATCAAACCAGCTAGATAGAAGTAAGTCAGCAAGTTGAATATATGGCTATAAATATAACTATATAACTTTTAATTTAATAAGGGTATGATATATAATTTACTGTACCAGCGATCCAGTGCTATACTGCCCCACAAGGGGCTCTAGTCAGTTTAGTCAGACCTAAAATAATAGCTGAATAAATAACCCAGGCATGTGGGCTTTGTTGGTCTATGTAAAAATTAGTTTTTAATATCAATTGAGCTTCTGATTAAATTAATTACTAATAAGTGTTATGAATCACCTTGGTATGTGCTGCCAATTGCTTGAGATGTCTATTGGTTCATCTATTTGCAGATGCATTAGAAATGCTGTCTTGAGTATATTTCCAAGTTTGAGACTGACTCTGAGACATTTGGGATGTCTCAAGTTGAATGGATTGTAGACCCTCAAATGTACTCGTTACTTTCTCTGGCCAAGTGCCATTGAAATTGAGGCGTCATGGGTAAGATCTGGCGAACATCAAACCCTATAAATTATCCTAAGTTGATACTAATAAAATATAATCAAATATCGATCATCAAATATTACTAAAGTTCTATAGTTTAATTTATAAGCTTTTTGTAATAATACTTTGCATTGTATTAAGTCAAGGAATTACTTGGGATCAGGAAGATCAGGTCAGCGTGCCATCATCTAAGTAATGACAGAAGAATACAGCCTCAAGTATGATTACTAAGGAGTTATATCTTAACTATAGTCATTGTCTTGTCTGAAGTTCTTTAACCGCTCAAAGTCACTTTTGAGCAATTTTAAATTTAAGTTTATTTATCCACAGCCATTTGCCCAAACCTATTCTTTGATGTCCTTGGCTCTGCCGCCTGCCACCCCAGTGTGGGGCAGCAGTGCACCCCCACCTAGCGTTTTCCGCCCTGCAGGCAAGCGCGTTCAGACGGGCTCAAACAGCCCGCCCACTGCTTCCAACCGTTTTGTCCCCCCACGGGACTTAGCGCTCCACCTGGCGTTCGTCCACCCTTCTCGCCCCCATCCTCTCGCCCTCCCTCGCTCTGCTATTCGCTATTGCCTCAGAGTGGACTATGAGCGTTTGTTCCCATATGCTGATAAGGCAATTGTTGACCTAGCCTCTACAGCCTTTGCGCCAGCTGGCTTTATAGACTTCCGCCCTTTTAAGGGCTACTTTGACGTTGGGTTCCAATCTGAGGAGGATGCTGAAGCGGCAGCACAAACTCCTCTAATTTATAAAAAAACCCCATTCCCACAACCCGTACTCGCCTCCCTTCAGACACCACGCTAGTGGTATCCTTTGCAAATCTCCCATCCCACCTTCCACCCCAGGTTTTGTATGACCAGTTGGTCGCGGGGCTCATGGCTTATGTCACTCAGCCCAACCTCATCTTTGCCATTCCATCTGGTGCAGAACGCCTTGCTGCTCCTCGTGCAACAGCCACCATCATACCACACCACCCTACCATAGCCCAACAAATCCCACCCCGCGCTAGTGTGGCTGCAGCGCCTGATCATTTCTTTTGGGCTCAGGTCAATAATGGTAGGCAGATTTGTTCTCTCTGCTTTGGCCTCAACCATGCAAAAAGAGCATGCCCTAAGGCCAAATCCGCTGCTGCGGCTTTTGAGCCCCCTCTGGAGGTTCAGTATGGGGCGCTTTGCTGCCCCCTCCCACCCTCCAATCTCGTTCAGTGGGCCCACATGGAAAATCAGCCCCCCCAAAACCTCCATCCTCACTCTCCCACCTAAATCTACGCCAGCCAATCAGAGCAATGCTTGGACCAACATTCGCACCCAAGCAGCTGCCCATTCGCCCAATCCTACCCACTCATATTTAAACGCCACTATTCCAGTGGACCAAAATCCATGGGATCTATTAGCTGAAACTGACGAATCAGGTAATGTCCTCATTAGTAAGCATACAGGTCAACCTCTCTGCCATGGCGATTATGGTCGGGCAGAATTTTTCCTTCCCAACTTTGATGAAACCCCTACCCCTCGCCATTTTGCTCCTCTACCCAATACAGCCCCCTTCCAAAGTGACCACCAGCTCGCCTTAGCTGCGGTGGCCTCTCCTCATTACCCAAAACTACGCACCGCGGTGGCCCAGTCAGTGGCTCAGCTCCAGCATGGCCTTCCCACCATCTTCTTCCCCCCTGACTTCCCTGAATCTCCCTGCAATGATATCTCAAAACTATTCGATGATGCTGAAATCGCTGTTATGAATGTCGCAACGCTTGCTGCATTCAACCCCTCAGCCAAAATCACCCGCCACAGTATATCCCTTTTCACCCAACTTCCTGAAGCCCGCAAAGAAGCTGAAGTTCTCCTCGCAGCTTTTGTTGAAACACTTTCCCATCATTATCTTGATGCAGAAGTGGAAAACTCCTACTACGCTGACCTCAGCCCCCACTATGAAGATGCCCCAACGCCCTGGCTCTCTGCTCTGATCCGGTACTGTAACCAACGCCCCTTGATCGAGGTGGGTCTTTCTGAAAACCAACCCCCCAACCCCTCCTCACCCTCTGCCATGGTGGGTTAAGCAGTTTCTGCTTCCCACCTGGTTAGTAGTTTGTTTTGCTGTTTTGAGTGTTGTAATTTGATAGTGTCTGTCCCCTGGTTGGCGTACCTCGAATAAATTAAGTCATTGTCTTGTCTGTTGTCTTCATACAATAGATGTTTAAAACTCCTCCTTACTGCATAAGAAGAACCAGCCATCCTTAATAGACTGAAAATTTAACAAGTGGCGTTCATGGCTGGGATTGCAGATGGTGATTATGCTGAGTATGGGAGTAATCCCATTTAATTATTTAGAACTATTACTGGACCTAATGGGAATACAGAAATGAATGTGTCCCAAATTAATTTGAATGATGTAGCTATCATTACATACCCTGATGAGCCCATTTCACCTGAAGAACTGGAACAACTTGAGCATCAGTTGTTAAGAGGGTACCAAATGGGACAAGGGCCTGCGGACAACAGCAGTAGTCCTTTTTATTGTCAACGACAGCAAGATGTGTTGTGGACAAGATATATAGCTCATCATCAATTGAGCGTAGCTCAAGTCAGAAATAATTTAATTGGGATAGAGAATATGACCCAATACCTAATCAAATTTGTACAATCCACCTCTAGAAATTCTCAGATGACAATTGATCACCATCACGTGGCCATTACTGAGTTGGTTAACTTCTTACGCAACTCCATCCAGGCGGCCCAAATTTTAAATGAGCGTTTAGAGGTCAACTTTGCTGAAGTCCATTCTATCTTGGAAGCGAATTATAATCTAGCTATTTGGGCTAATGACAGAGTAGCAGAATTAGCACAAGAGCTGAATGACAAATTGCATCCTATCTTTGGCAATTTTTTAGAAGAAAGAGGAATTGCTGAAACTTGGGTTAACAATATAACACAGACTTCCATTAATTCTTCAGAGTTCATGAGGCTTAATCATGAAGCCCAAGAGGCGCAGTTAAACACTAATGATGAATTTTGAAAACTTCATTGATGACTGTGCACCCAAATTTCGCAGATGAAGGATAAAATTACTGAAAAAATCAATTACTAGCAAACACAATTTAAAGGCCAACGTGCAGAAAATGAAAAAATTCAAGATCAAATTGATTGTCTCAATTGGAAGATCAATAATATAAAATGAGAAGGTCGCCAATATTAACGAGTTGAACAATCATCTTCATGGATAAGTAAATCAGTGTAAGAATACAATTAAGGAAAAAGACCAAGTGATTTCCAATTTGCAATTACAAACCACTAGTTTGAATGAGGAAATTGCGAAGTTAAAGTTAAAAATTCAAGTTTGTGTTAATTGGGAAAATGAAATTAATGATCAAATCTGAACCTTGGATGACGGGCGTTGCAATGTGCTACAAACCATTCACCTGAAAATGCTTCTAAATACTATGAGGATGAAGTTTTGGAAGTAGCTACTGAAATAGATGCTGTACAACGTCAACAGATGCCTAGTAATATGGTTGATTTGGCCAACCCCAACACCTTAAATCATGGTACAGTGCCTCAACGCCCTATTACATCTGGCCCAAGACATCAAAGAAGCAATTCCGATAACCATGGGTGGGAAAGCAATAATTACAACCCAGAGAATCTGCCTGCATTTGACAAGAATGGAAGTATCACCACATTTGTCAAACGCTTTGAATTGGCTATGTATGGGGACAGCGACCACAACAAAGAAGCTACTATGATTAACTGCTTAGATCAGTGAAGCATTGAGTTGATTATGCCCCATATCAATGAAAATCCAACCTATGCAGAAGTCAAAGAGGCTGTGCTTTATGAATTTGGAGGTCCAGAATGGATGTCAACCAGAAAATCTAATTTTATGAATATTTGATTTAAAAAAGATGAAGCAATTGATGAATTTGTGGATTAATTTTATTGTGAAGTGCAAGTTCTCCTAGGCGCCAAGGCTATGGTCAATTTTGACGCTAAGTTTGCATTAGAACATGCGGTACAACATTACCAAAATTTGTCAAACGTTTTAATGCCTGCCTTTGTAAAAAATCTTACAATATCTAAACTAGTTGATTATCTGCGCAGATGTTCACAGAATTACGGCTCTCCCAATAGTGGGTACAAATCAGGACCTTCCTCTGTTGGAAGACCCATTGAAGCCAATAAGAAGATTGAAAATGATTCATCTGCGAAACTGAGCAGAACTCAGATACAAAGCCCACACGCTCAATGAATGATATTACCTGCTATTAATGCAACCGTAAAGGGCACTTTGCCTCTCAATGCCATCAGTGCAACGTCAATGTAGTCCTTCCCAATAATGTGCAGGAGAAAGGGAAAAGAACAAGCACAATAGATGTGGGACGCTCTATTGTGCCAGAAAAACCAGTCCCACCTGATTGACAAGAATATGCAGGCCACAGGGCCCTGCTTAACGATGAAATAAATTCCATTTTAGTACTTAATGAAGATTCTACAAATGTACATGTGGTAACTCGCTCTCAATTAAGGTTGTAATACCTGAGGCCTCTGAAGTAGTAGCTAAACCATATGTGCAACAAATAATTGAAAATATTCCAGCAGAAGGGCCGAGTAATGCATAAAGATACCCCAAGCCTGAAAGAGGTCAATATAGCAATGCCAATTGACAAATTCATCCATGAATGTCCTAGTATTGAAAATACTCTGAAGAACACTCTTAATTCTCTGGAATCTTCACATATTCACTTAGTAAACTCTAGTGATTCCTACTACTCTAAGTGCACTTACATGGATTTTCTGGTCAACAAGATCAAAATTGTTGCTATTGTTGATAGCAGAACACCTGAAAACATTGTTTCCACAAAGTTGATGAAGAAACTGAAAATTGTGCTGGACATTGACCATCATCAGGAATATGGGAGTGTGGGCATCAACAGCACTAAGAGTGAAGGAGCTTACAGCGCCTTGCCACTGGGATTTGGAGATTTAGTAGTAGCAGCCCTCCAATAGTGCTTCCAGACACCAATTATGACATCTTAATTGTAATTAGTTTTTTAAGGACCTATGGGATCTCATACAAATTTATAGAAAACGCCTAAACGATATTAGGCCAATCACTTCCAATTTATTACTCTCATGACAATACAAAGCTGCAAGCCATTGTCAAAACTTTATTAATATATCTTATGCCAATGGAATAATACCTTTAGGATATATTCAGCGGGGAAACTGAAGCCGTCCCATGCTGACTGCTATAAATAAAATTAAGGAATACCCCTACATGTGAATAAGGATGCGCAATAGCTCCAGGCTTCAACTTGTTATGAAGACTGGGACCACGCTGGATATTACATAAGGACTATATGGGTAGGCTATGTCCCTGTGGCATCGTTCTCATATGGAACCTTGTGTGGCGTCTGGAATATTTATACCAGGGCATGGGGAAATTGATGTCCTATTAGCAAATTTGACCAGCTGAAGTATTAAAGTCAAGAAATATCAAGTGGTTGCATTAATACATCTGTTTCCAAGGGACAAATTAAAATCAGCCATCAAATTTGACAATTTATCCAAGATAGGCTTATTAACCAAGACCCTTGGGGAACATACTGTAATCCATCAAGAATCATTTACTTGATTATTATAACAACAGAAGGATGAAGCACTATAGTTGTTTGAACGGAAAAAACTTTTATCTCTCATTGCAATCACTTTTGCAACTCATTCAATTCAAGTATGAATCTAGTTTGACAAATCTCATAGAGGAGATTAGTCTGCGCCCATGTCAGGGAGCAGTTGGGCAAGTAAGGTAAGAGGAGCAGGTGGGAGGCCCGCGGCCTCAAACGTTCAAAAACGCCCCAGAGAAACTGGCAGAATAGAAAAAAATTTCAAAAAACTGGCGGTCACTACTTCCCCAGAAATCCTCACTTGGCAAGCATGATGCAACCAGTACACCAATACGCCGCACTCCCAGCCACTTTCGTTGGTGGAATACGGAGTCCACGTGTTTCTGGACATCCAACAATCAGCTTTATGGGAAAAATTTTGTGGGGATGTGCACACTTTTTTCCTGACCGCGGTGTACATTGCACCTCATTCCATGTCATGTGGTTGGCTGGACCTAGGTTTTAAAAACAAGGAGGCAGCAGATGAGGCTGCTGCGGTGCATGTAGTGATTGACCACCCCAAAGGGCAATGGGTCGTTGAAACAAAACGCACTAGATGGACAAAATCCAACCAAATTTTCCTCACTTTTGACTTCTTGCCTACTACGGTAAAACGTGACATTTTGGAGCAACACCTGAAAGATGGTCTCGCCATCTATAGCAAAATACATTCTTTTGAAATGCAACACTTTAGGCTGATGCCACACCTGTGCACCGGCAAAGCCATTGCAGTTCTGACCCCAACTGAGGAGATCACGAAGGACATAACCCAAATACCGCACTCCACTTTTATTAACATCGAAGGGCATACCTTCCACCCTTTTAGGTAACCGTGGACAGCGCGCCCCCCATCTGCACCCACTGTGATGCATTCAGCCATAAGGCACACACATGCCCCACCAAGGAGGGCGTCACATTCCAAGAGCACCCCTCAGTGGCCATGGCCAGCGGAGAGGCGCACTATGAACCAACCATTAGCACCAAAGAGGCTTTCCCGTGGGGAGCACAAGGCTGCTACCTTCTGGTAAAACCTATTTCCCTTCAAGAGTGGAAGAAGGCCAAGCAGGCCCACAGGGCCAAGGCCAAGGAAGCGGCCAAAGTCACCACTGCTATCCCACACTCCCAACATCAGGAGGACATCGAAACCTTTGTGGCAGAAGCAAATCAGGAATCCACCAACCAATCAGATTGGGAAGCCCATACCAATTGGGCCACCCAATCTGAGGATCCGATGGGTGACTCGAATTCTCCCAATCTTTGCAACCAAGCTCTGGTCAAAACTGACTTGGCCTTCAACCTACCTGAAAAATTTTTTTTGCCCCGCTTGATGGTGCACCAAACTCATCCACACCGCGAAAAAAATCTGACGTTGGGGAAACAAAAAGTGAAGGCAAAAGCCAACGCAAACCTTTCTGCAAAAAATTAACAAAAATACCGATAGTGTTGCTGCAAACACCCACACTGCTGTGAAGGCCCATGGGGATCTAGAGAAGGCTAGTGGGCCCAGATACCCACCCCCTCACACCTAAGGTGTGAAGGGGAAACCTTCACTTTAAGGACGTTGAATATCACTGGACTCAAGGCCTCGCTGTCCCAGGCTAGGAAACTGAGTTTTTTACAACAAAATTTACCCGTGGATATCCTGAGCATCCAGGAGTCCCAATGTCCGTGAGGTTCCAAGAAGGCTTGGAAAACAATGCTCCTCCCATCCCTATACTTTTAGTTGAAGCACTGTGGGGTGCTAATTTGGAAAAATAATTTTTTTCAAATTTTTATTGTCAGAAACCTTCCTCAATGGCCGAGTCCTTGTTGTCACCTTTTTGTGGGCCAACGTGGTACACGCTATCATCAACATCTATACCCCAAACGGTACATGAGAGTGTCAGGAATTTTTCTCATCAGTCAAATCCCTCCCGCTACCCTCAGACCCTTTCATAGTCAGCGACATGAACTGTTGGCTAAACACTCCAAAGGACTGGTGGCCCTCCTCCTCCCATGCCCCACAGGGCTACATTGAACTTCACATTCTAAAGGCCACCCTAGGGTTAATAGATGCACTGCCGCAGCAAGCCCCACTGCTCGAGAACATGACGCGCCCCCACGTCCACAATGGCCAATTAAGGTACATGTCCCGCATCGACCTTATCCTTATGCCAGTGAAATTCCAACCCACATATCCCACTTTAAAACAACAAAATGGAATTCTCCAACCATTGACTGGTCTCAATAACCTACCACCTACCTGTCACAGCTGCTAGGCCCCACATTGGTGCAAAATCCACCCCCCCGAGCTCACATTGCCAGGATTTTCCATGTGGGTGGAATCAGCAATTTTGGCAAAAAGAGTTTGTTGCACCGTTTTGTGCGGACCCCATTTCCACTTGAGCAACTTTCAAAGAAGATACCATCCGCCAATCTTGCCGTCTCTCCTCCAGATGCTCACGAGCCACATTGGCTGTCATTTCGTGCGCTCTGGCAGAGTTGGCACACCTGGAGTCCAACATCCCGGCTACAGGATACAGCTCTGCATGGGGTTGGAAGTGGGCAGAGGCAGCCGCCCACCTCAATGCGCTCAAAAGGCAACACAAATATTGGGTTTGTGTTCAGTAAAGGCCAAACGCATCACAAAAGGCAACAAGTGCACCGCATATTTTTTTAAAAAAAATTTCGCACCACACCAGAGCATGGCCTGCACACAGGTGCAAAGATCAGATGATTCCATTGCGGATACGCCAGCCAAAGTGGCAATTGAAACACAAAAGTATTACTCCAAGTTGTACCGATCTGATCCAATTCAGCTGGCCAAAGTGGCGGAATTTCTCAACTGAGCCCACATCCGCACCATTTCCTGACACCCGGAAATAATGAATTTGTTTCTCCAAACGAATTATGGACAGCCATTCGCGGTGCACCAAACCAAAAATGCCCAGGCCCGGATGGCATTCCATATGAATTCTATGAAAAGTACTTTATATATATCCCCACTACTGTTGGCCTCACTTAACCAGAGCCTTTTGGAAACGCGCCTCCTGCAAGGAGGACAAGAGGCCTTCACCATCACACTCTTTAAGAAATGGGACAAGCTAGACTTAGCCAACTGGCGCCCCATTTCTTTAACTAAGATGGATAAAAAAATTTTAACAAAAATCATGGCTAACCGTTTAGGGAATATAGCATCTGCCACCATCTCCCCAGAACAACTCAGTTTCATACCCAGAAGGCCGATTTGGGACAACATGCACTTGGTGGCCAACGCGTGCCAGTCCACAGCCTCTGGGGCACTGGCATTCTTGGACCAACAGAAGGCCTATGATAGAGTAAACTGGGAATACCTCAGGGCCTGCCTCCATCAATTCCGCTTGCCCCCTCACTTCATCAACTGGGTGATGCTGCTCACAGAATCTGCAACAATGGCAGTACGTGGCCCTGGCTTCCTAACGGAAGTAGTCCGCCCTCAAAGGGGCTTGCGACAAGGGGACCCCATCAGCCCACTCTTATACAACTTCAGCAGTTGACCCACTACTTTGAAACGCGAATGCCCAACTCACTAGGGTCCATGTGCCAGGACAAGCCCCAGTCAAGATGATGTCGTTTGCAGACGACTGTGTGGTGGTGTCTAATAATAAAGATGCACGCGCACAAGAAGCTCTCATCCAGGAGTATTCCCAGGTAAGTAATGATGCACTGAACGCCTACAAAACCGAAATCATCCTCCTTGGTCGGTATCAAAACTGCTGGGCCCCTACAACCAGTGCCCAGCCTAGCCCATCTGCTCACAAACGCGCTCGCCCTCCCAGCTCACTCCACACCACCCCACTGGTGCTCCCCTTTGTGCCACGCCCTACCATAGGGCCAGTCCGCCATCTGGGCGTGTAGGTGGAGGCAGGCGGATACGCATCAAAAGTAATGGAGAGTTGTATTCTAGACAACGTGATGAAGCGCATCGCCTCCCTCAGAGCCCACCCTACTTCCCTTACTGGCAGGGTCGTTTTGGCTAACTCTATGCTCCTCTCCAAAGTCTGGTTTGGAGCCCACGCCATCCCCTTCTCCCCAAGCTTCTTCAAATCCTTGCATGCCCTGCTGCAAGGATGGCTATGGTCAGGCCGCCCTCTACCAGTACGGTTAGAAGTCATGTATGGTCCTCATCAGCATGGCGGCATGGGCCTGCTTGACTTCAGAGCCCATGCGGCCAAGATCTTGGGTACCTGGATTGCGACCATCACCGCCCCTACACTCCCCCTCCCAACACTGGTCCTGCGCGGCCTGCTCCAACTTCTCCCGCGCCTCGGGCCTCAACAATCCATCGAACCCCCACTCCCTGATGAAATACCTGGCTTCACACCCATCGGCCACAGGTCCTCACTGTACTAAAACCCACTACAAACGAATCCTACTCTCCATGCGGAGCGCTGAGTGGAGAATTTGTATTAGCGGACATACAACCCAAAGAGGCCGCCCCTCTCCTCAGTTCACACAAGAGGTACAGGGGTTACCCATCCATGATGGCGTGATCCCCATACGGCCCCATGTCCTATCCAGGGTGGACTACCTGGACATGATGGACATCCCTTACTCCATTGAGACCTAAAAAACCATCTGGAAATACGCTCACCATCCTCTGTTGCATCCTCAAATCCGCTCCCATGTGTGGCGCTGCCTGAGGCAGGTGTACCGTACAGCTGAGCGCTCTAACGCTTTACACTCATCCTGCGTCGTGTGTGGCCAGTATGGAACGCTGTTCCACCGCCTGGAGAAGTGTCCTATCTCTAAAGTGATATGGCGCGAAGTTCAACGTTTACTGGGCCAGAATCAAACACATCCCTTCATTCTGTCAAGAGATATGTTTGCTTTATCAATGGCCTCCCCCTTCCACCCTCCCTCCATGCTCTGGTGGTTGCAATCGCCATGTGGACCATCCACACGACTGTCTTGGATGCCATCGCTGGATCTATCCCCACCCTCCCTGAAGCTGTCCACAGATTCCGGTCTCATTTGGTGGACCACTTTCAAGTGTGGATGTTTGGATACCTCCCACCGCATCGCCGACAGCTGGTCTCCTCCTGGTTCCCAGTTTGGTTCATCAAATCAGACCCCTTCCTCCACACGTGCTCAATAGTGGCTTCGGCCCCTTCACACGTTCCCTCCTCTTCCCCATAAGTGGCGTTCCCGCTGGCAACAAGAGATGGCATCGCTTCTCTGGGGTGCCTTCCCTGTTACTAAGTGTTGTCTTGGTCAAGTCAATTTTGGAAGTGTCCGTCCCATGGTAGGCCTTCCCCGCAATAAATTATAGTTGTTTGAACGATACTCCGAAATTTTTGCCAAAGATAATCAAGACTTAAGTTGTGCAAAAGGAGTCCAGCATTTTGTTGACACTGGGGACCATGTACCTATTAGAATGAGGCCAATTTGGCACCCCAGGGCTAGCGATGAAGTAGTCAGGGAAGAATTAGAAAAATTGCTAAAAAGTGGAATGATGTGCCATCTAAAAGCCCATGGGCCAGTCCAGTTTAATCGTAAAGAAAAAGATGGCAGCAATCGAGTTGTGATTGATTATCAATGCCTAAATGCCATTACAAAAAAGGACTCCTATTCATTGCCCAGAATTGATACTGCTTTGGACCATCTAGGAGGGGCGAAATACTTTACTGCAATGGACCTTATCTCACGATATTGGAAAATTAAACTGCCTCAAGAGGAGCAGGAGAAGTGCACAATGATTGCTACTCAAGGACTATTTCAACCAATGCGCATGCCACAGGGGCTGTGTAATGCGCAAGCAACTTTTCAATGAGCGATGGACACAATTTTGGGGGATCTTAAATTATCCTGCGTTCTGGTTTACTTGGATGATATCAATGTCTTTTTACGAATGTTTTCCAAACATTTGGAGCACCTTGAACAAGTGTTTGAACAACCGTTGTAGGCCAATCTGAAAATAAAACCTAAAAAATGTTAATTCTTTAGAGAACAGTTGAAATACCTTGGGTTCGTTATTGATGCCAAGGGCTTGCGGCCTCAACTTCAAAAGGTGGAGGCAATTAATATGATGCAACCTTCAACGAGTATGAGGGTTTTTAAATTGTTCTTAGGCATGGTAGGGTACTATCAAAGATTTGTAGAAGGGTTCATGAGGATTGCTGAGCCCCTATTTCATTTGCTACAAGGAGGAGTTCAATTTTCTGGGCAGACGAGTGCCAACAGGCCTTTGAGACTTTGAAAACCAGAATGAGCACAGCACCTATCCTCTGAAATCTTGATTTAAGCAGGCCTTTTATCATACAAACTGACGCCTCATTGACTGCAATTGGGGGTGTGCTATCTCAGATTGTGTAAGATGATGAGGAGCATCCTGTCACTTATTGCAGCAGGACGCTGAATAAACATAAGCATAATTATACTGTGACTGAAAGAGAGTATTTAGCCGTCATTTATACATGTAAACAATATTGGGTTTACATTCATGGCACCAAGTTTCAAGTAGTAACGGATCACAGCTCGTTAAGATGGCTTCACAATCTCAAGGAACCTGAAAGATGATTAGCCCGCTGGGCTTTAAAAATACAAGCATACAATTATGAAATTATTCATAGAGCTGGAGCAGCCCATCAAATTGTAGATGGATTATCACAACTTCCTAATGTAGCTGTCCTGAGCAGTTTGTCCAATGAACTTTATGAAAAGATGATTGACCAGAAATATGAAGATGAGCCAACTGAAGTGAAAAATTGATCAAAAAAGCATTAACTGACACTGAATATCAAAATGGAGTTTTATACAAGCTCAAGCCCAATGGGTAGCATCAGATTTTCACAAAACCTTCTGACCAAATGGAGATTATTACACAAGCATAAGGCTGTAGGGCACAGAGGATTGATCAAAACGCTAGAATTAATTTGGTCAAATTACTACTGAGATTCAATGTGATTTGATTACCAAGATGTACTCGACAAATGTCATTCTTGCCAAATTACAGGACCTATGAAGTCAGATGTGAAGTATTGTTTAATCAAACCTCAACTGGGCTTGGCATACCATATTGATAGATGTAGTTGGCCATTTGCCTGTGAGCAGCCTAGGCAACAAATACATAATTGTTGCTATAGACCATCTAACAAAATGGGTGGAAGCAAAAGCAAATTGAGACGTTGGGGCCTTAACTACTGCCAAGTTTATTATGGATAATATAATTTACAAGCACAGATTCCCATAGAAGATCTTGATGGATAATGGCACAAATTTTACTGCTCAGATGGTATAATGGTTAAATGAGTTGATGTCTATCAAAGGAGTGTTGTCAATTGGGACCATCTAGTTCTAAAAAAAAGGAGTGTTGTCAACATCATACCATCCTGAGACTAATGCTATGGTAGAGCGAGTGAATGGCACTCTAGTCGGCATTTTATGCAAAAATGCAGCCTTAGCGCCTTTGCAATGGGCTACCTCCATTAGTGCTACTGTGTTTGAATACAACAACGGACACCACAGCAGTACAGGCCACTCTCCGTTTCAACTTTTGTATGGTAGACAGCCAGCTCAGCCTCCAATATTATATTCAGTACTCAGTTCAACCAAAGCAATTAGCCCAAACAATTATGTTGAGCAGCTAGCAAAGACCTTAATCAAGTTGCAATCTGAGCTTACCAAAATGTGAAAAGTCAAAAAATTAGTCAAAAGAGCTATGATGACACTAATCGAGCTGCAGTGACTAAATTTAAATAGGGAGACTTAGTAGTATATTGTGATACTCATAGCGCAGGCCGCGTGCACAAGCTTGCCTTGCTTTGGAAAGGTCCATTTATAATATTGGAGAAATCGTCTGAAGATGTATATACCATAAAGGATCAAGGCAACTGGGTTGTGAATTGAGTACACGCTAAGTTCCTTTGTATGTATCATAAAGAATAAAGAAAAAAGTAAAAAAGAAAATTAAAATAAGAGAAAGGTATAAGAAAAATATAAATAACAATAATAATAATAAAATATTATAAAACATAGAAAAGTTAAAAAATAAGCATAAATATAAACTTTAAATAAAAAATATGTGCTTTGACATCGTTGAAATTAGGTAACTCTTCTTTGGGAGGGGAAGGAGAGTTAGATCAAACGGGAGAAACTTGCACCAGAATCGGAGAAATGCAAAAATTTCAAACAAATATCAACTATCCAACCCCTGCCAGAGATGTGCTAAACCCAAAGAGGCTGGCACCAGACAGCTGGCCTTGTCAGCTTAAGAAAGGCCATTGAACCAGAGGGAAAGGCCATTGAAATGGACTTTGGAACAGGCGGGAAAGGTTTGATTCAGGAGTAAATGCCGCTGAAAGGAAAATACAGTTGGCAAGGAGACTTTTGAGGCAAGTGTAAGCTGGGGGAAGAATATTTTTTCATGGAACATCAGCAAATGTGCCTCATCTAATACCCTGCGCATGTTGGGCACAGTATCAGTGGGGTATGAGGAAAGAGGGAAGCAAACGCATGTGCCCAGAAGAGCCATCTGTGGAACATACTTTTCTGGAAGCCCTTTCTCCAGGCTTTTGCAAAGTTCTTGGTATAAAACCAGGATACATCAATCTTTAAAAACCCAAGTCTTGAGGCTCAACGGAATGTGTAAATCCATATGCACTGAAGTGGGTTTGCACAAATTCTAGAAACTAGTTAGCAAAAATAATGGCCTGATTGGCCTCAAAAATATTGAATGGGAAATCTCAGGACCGATAGCAAGTGCAGATGACAAATAGGCATTTACAAGCTCTGACATCAAATTGAGCTCAAAACCTAACAAAGCCACATTGCCTATGCGTAGAGAGGAAATGAAGTTTTTAGAAGGGAAAATGGAAAAAAGGGCATATAAAAAGTCAGGAAGAAGATCCCCATCTGAAGCAAATTGATGTTGGATAAGGGTTTCTTGGGGGTGTTCAACTTCCAAAGCCTGAAGGGTTAATGAATGAGTTGTAGGAGGATTCCACTCGACTCATTGAGAAGTTTGATGAACAGTAATCAGAGCCAAGGGGGCTTGCTCAGGTTCATCGATGATTAGTGAAATTACTGCAGGATTTGAAGTCAAACTCTCAAGGATCGTGGAAGCATAGCTGATCAATCCAGCTTGTAAAAATTGTGGGCAACACGTCTGAGTTAACCATAGCGCGCTGCATAGACTTGCTTAATCATAGGAAGATTCGTCTGTCAGCAGCAGAAAGACTATCAAGGTATCGTTCATACTTGGATAAGCGAGATAAGTTGGACATTGTGAACCAGAGAAAAGAGTACCTCCATTTATATCCAGTCAAAGCGAGGGAAATGTTGAGATGTTGACTGAATTTAATTGTCAGATATTTGATAGGGACATAATAGTGTTAACAAGCTTAATTTACTATATATCATATTGGATATCAGTGATATAGATCAGGAATATTTTGAGCTTATGCAAAGCTTAAAATTTGTGCGCTAAAGATTCCACTCAATAATATTTGACTATGATGACATGGTCACGGGGGTTTTGTTGGTTTAGTCAGACCTAAAATAATGGCCAACTAAATAACACGGGCATATGGGCTTTGTTGGTCTATGTCAAAATTAGTTTTTAATATCAATCAAGCTTTTGATTGAGTTAATTACTAATTAGTGGTACAAATCGCATTGGTATGTGCTGCTGATTATTTGATACGAGTATTGGTTCAGCTATTTGAAGATGCGTTAGAAACGCTGTCTTGAGTATAATTCCAACTTTGAGACTGAATCTGAGATGTATGGGATATCTCAAGTTGAATGGATTGTAGACCCTCAAATGTACTCGTTACTTTCTCTGGCCAAGTGCCATTGAAATTGAGGTGTCATGGGTAAGATGTGGTGAACATTGAACCCTATAAATTATCCTAAGTTGATACTAATAAAATATAATCAAATATCAATCATCAAATATTACTACAGTTCTATAGTTTAATTTATAAGCTTTTTGTATTAATACTTTACATTGTATTAAGTTGAGGATTTACTTGGGATCAGGAAGATCAGGTCAGCGTGCCATCATCTAAGTAACGACAGAAGAAGACAGCCTCAAGTGTGATTACTAAAGAGTTATATCTTAACTATAGTCATTGTCTTGTCTGTTGTCTTCATACAATATACATTCAAAACTCCGCCTTACCGCATAAGAAGAACCAGCCATCCTTAATAGACTGAAAATTCAACACTCCCGCTTCACTTTCATGAATGAACAGCCACCCAATCACATGGAACAGTTGCATAGGCGACAATAATAGGGGCTGTGATGCTGTGAACACAGTCATGGTTAAGCAAAGTCTACTCCTGTAGAGAGCATGATGTGATACATTCTGTTCTCCCTTGTATCTGGGCCCAGTTAACACCCCACACGAGAATGGAGAAGCGCATGTGTGACTGTAACATTTGGAGAAACAATTTGGCCCAGATCCGGTGGGCATTAATTTTAAAGTTTAGCAATCACATTCCTACATCTCACTTGGGTCTGAACAGAATTTCCCATTGGATAGATGCCACTATGGCTTTAAACATAAGGAAGGTGCATATGAGCATTTTGATTTTGCTTCCAAGAAGGGGATCAATGGGAGAATTTGGACACATATCAAAGCTTTAAAAGTATAAAAACATTAAGTGTTTATACCTTTCCTTTGAGGTTAAGTGAGCATATTTCTCAGTTGGCCATCTGAGCCAACATACCAAAAAGCACCTATTGTTCCACCACCCCAACTGATGGTCCTGAATTGGTAAAAAAATAAACCAAATACCTTGATATCTGTGTTGACAGTAAGTGAGTGAGATCCAATTGTGGGGGAAAGTGGGGCTGCCCAATCTTAACAACTACCTTCAGTCAATATAACTTTTGCATTTGATGCCAGTTGGTAGAGGGTAAAGAGGGCCTTGAGCCCTTGAAGGTTGTGCTCAGAACTTATCCGCACCACTGTGTCATCTGTAAATGCTTGCATCCTAACTGGGGCCTGTCTAGGGTAACTGATGCCCTGCAACTGCACTTCCACTGCTGCCAACAGTATATTTGATGAGAGTCAAATAAAATTGGGGACATGGGATCACCTTGTCAGAAGCCCTGTCTTAAAGACATTGGTTCCATTATACCATTAGCTATGATAACCCTAGTTGTAAGGCCTGTGTACAGCATGTCAATACTGGTGATAATTGTGGGGGTTATCAATGTCATCCAATGCCTCCTGTAGGAATGACCATGCTACCAGATCATAAGCTTTCTCCATGTCCAAAAACATGAGAGTTATTTGCAGACCCATGCATATCTTGCAAAACGTTTTGTATGGAATGGATACTCTTCCAGATAGCGCGCCCGATGATAAATCCATTTTGGGTCTTATGGATGGTCCATGGGACAAAATGCATCAGGTGGTTTGAAAGTATTCGCTTAAGGAGCTTATAATCGGCGTTCAAAAGTATGATCAAGCACCAGTTCCAAAGAAGCTGCTAAGGCCCTGATTTTGTAAAAAATCACGATTCAAGTCTCATGTCTACCTGGGTTTTGAAACTTATGTAAAAGTAATGATTAAAAAACTTGGAAATTTCTGGTGCCATCTGGTCATGGATAACATTCAGAATTTTTACATGCATGTTGTCAGGGGATGGGTTTTGCCTTTTTGTGCTGTCTTAAGCACTTGGTTTACCTCCACCTTGTGATTGCAGCAGTAAGATTGTGCTTGTCAGCCAATGAGCACCTTTGGACTACCTTCTTAGCCATGGCAAGGAGGTTTTCAATTGCTGTAATGTTGAGCTCACCCAAGTTAAAGAGATCACCATAAACCGCTTCACTAATGCTTAATTGTGGCAGGATCACTGGAAATAACGCCTTTAGGTGTTTCTACACGTCGGAGTTAGGTCTGAACCCAGGTTTCATCGAGACTAGCCATGTTTTCCTTTGTTATTGTTCCCATAAGGCTTTTGTTACAGAAGGTTGCATTCAGCCAGCGTTTAGTCTCCTGTTTGCAAAGGAGCAGTTTTTCTGCTTATGGGTTGTCTGATACTCATGCTGTCAAGTTCACATGACTTTATTGAAGGGGTCAATTGCCAAGACAAGTCTAGGCTAAGATTCAAAAAAGTCAAGCAACAAGCCCTTACTGACTTAAGACACACTTTGGACCAATGCTGGGTGCAGGCCAGATATGCCTAGAATGGGTCAGAGGAAGTGCGACCTGCCAAGCCATGTATAACGGCAATAGAATTAAAATGGACGTGCTACCATTTAAATAATAAAGGTTCCATTCAGTTACTAGGAGAATGTGGGTTTGAAACCTGTTCAATTTATGAAATTTCCAACTTGGGTCAACCTTAACTTCAATCAATTAATTAAGTTCATTCAATTGAAAAGTACAGTACCCTGTCAGATGGAAGCGTGCACTTATGGGTGCACTTGGGCTTAGTACCACTTTCACTGATTGATGATTCCCCAAATTAGCTTAGATATGAACGCTCAAGACCAATCCTTTTTGTTGGTCATCTTCCTCCCTAAATAAATCCCGACTAGTTTAGAATTTTAAATTTGTGGTTTCTAGTGATAACCTGTGCGCAGACCTCATTGTGAGGTCTTCAACAAAGTTGGATGCTATAATTTTTCTAGAATATGTACCCAACTAAGTGCACTGTTGGTACCCCTAGGTTCCCTCCAAACTGAGGCACCCAAACCCTCCAGCACCGATCTCCGCTTGGGTATGGGCTCCCTTGTGGGGCCCACCCTAACGTTGCTATTTATTTGTTTCCAACTCCTCTGCACCGCTTTATGCACCCTCACACAGGGTTACTTCGGCTCTGGAACCCTTTGCGGTGCCCCTTTTTCCATAATCCTGATGACTATCCTGGCGCTGTGGCTGTGCACTGTGTACCACCTCGCTGGTATCTGGAAAGCTATAGACATTATTTTGACACATTCCAACATTCAATGCTGTCCCAAAGCCTGCACTTCAGGCTCACCAGAACCTCCTTCAGCTGGTGTGTGGCTGCAGTACACTTGCAGGTTTTGTTTTCTCATACTTACACTATCCCTTATAAGCATAGCCTTAATTTTTATCCATTGATCGAGGGGATCAAGGCCTGGGCTGGTGATTTAGGTGCGCTACAACATTTTCAAACCCACTTTCAGCCATGCGGCACCAGTGAGGTCTCACTTTGTTGAAGGAAAGATTTTCTACTTCCGCTTTGGCAGGATGTCACATAAATCAATGGCCACCTGAATGATAGTATGATTACTTTCTGAACTAATGGAGACCTTGCTGTTTGAAAAAAATCTGTTTGAGGTCAGATGATACTAGGACGTAATACAGCTGGTAAATGCATAGTGGCTCATCATGGAAGCATACTCCCACTGCATAAGATTCTTGGGGCATAATCCTCTTCATCAATCATAAGGTACATATTAATGTCACCAGGTATGCAAGCATATCATTCGCTGTACTAAGAAGATGACCACGGGTTGGGAACATATCCCTGCTCACAGTTGTCCAACGGTTCAGGTCACCTGCTATAACTGTTGTACCTTCATATGCAACTACAAGAGGAACTGCCATAATTGTTAGTTTTCATGGGGGTGGGTGACACATATAATGAAATCACATGGAGAGATTTATAAAACGCTTTTCATGGCCCATGGCCACAAGAATTATGCCAGCATGTGTCTACTCCACAAATTCCAAATCAATAAATTTCTTCAGTGCTATGATCACCACGTGGTCTGACCAAAGCGACTGGCACTTAATCTGCAGGGACCACATGTGATGCTTAGATTCTCTGTTTGACTGGGGACCATTTCGCACTGGCTGTGGGCCCAAGTTTTGGATAGTAAAAAAAATAATAAGTAGTTTTTAAATGATGCATTTTCCTCATCCATGTTTGCATGCTACCCATCCCCCCTAGCATTAGTGTTCACAATGATCATTGACTGCTGCCCAACCCTCGGGTATGAGGCTTTTTAAGATTGTGCATTGAATCATAAACAGAATTTGGTTTTTTAACAGTGGATGAAGGCGCAGATGGGTGAGGAGATGGAGATGGACGTCAGGTGTGTTTTATCAAAACAGGCTTTTGTTGCCAGACATAGCATGCACTGGGTACTCCATCACCATCCCAGTCTCCTTGTCAATTGATAGAGGAGAAGGCTTTAGCACAAACTGGGATTTATGATGCAGTGTGGGTGTGTGCTCTGCAGTAGCAGCTGGGTCCCCAACTGAGCTTTGGGATCAGTAGCAGTTTAAGACTGACCTTGAGGCACTGGCTTATAATGAGGGGGATGGGATTTTCTCCCATTTTTATGGCCAACCTCTGGATCAGCTGTACCAATAGGGAGGTGCGCCGCTGGAAGAACCAATTTCTCAGCCCCCTTTTCCTTATGGCTCTGCAAGGGTTTTTGCCCCCACCTTCTGCCAATGAATTTCCTCCTTCTCTGCCCACTCCACAGGGTTGGGGTGTGCTTGAGGTGACCCAGAGCTTGGCTCTTTTTCCTTTTGATATGATTCCGGGTTCAGATTCATAAATTGCTCATCCACTGCTGCCAGACGCTTGGTTATCTCTCATTCCCATGCTTCTTTATGGGCAGCATCCAGCTCCTGTTGCTGAATCTTCATATTAGAAAACCTCCAATAGGTTATGCAGCAACCACTTTTTAGCTATGGTGCGAAGGAATGCTTTGGTCCCAATCTTAGTGATGCCACTGACAGAGTCATACTCAAAATCATGGGGGTTTTGCCTTTCTAATGATTGCACTGTACAACAAGTGGCCTGTTCAGAAACAAAAGTGCATATCAGTTTGGAGTCCTCTTGTTCCACATAAATCACCCATTGGAGGCCTATAATATGGATAAATTAAGGAAGAACAGTCTTGTTAGTTTTTATCCAAGGCAAGCTTGTACAGGTCATCCACAGTACGGTGGCAAAGACATCAAGTGATATAATCAATGCCAGCTTGCCAAGATTTGCGGACAACATCACAGTACAATAGCCAGTACAAATTGCCTCATAAACCCACTTGTGGGCGCGGTCCATCAGCAAATTATAAAAAGTCACCCATAATGTGGTCTGATTGCATATTGGGTGGGTTCAGTGCAAAGGTATGAATCCTTGTACGGATTCCCACTTACATTAGACGCTTATGTCCAGGTTTGTTAGGCTCAAAATATTGATGTACCCACATTCTGAGACCCAATGATGGTGAAACTGCCGCCGGCCAGTATGCAGCCAAGCTCCAGTAAATAGTGACAATTAGATCTGACCACTCCTACTCCACAACCAATCAGAGGTATGTGCGGATTATATCTGGAAGATAAGATTTTGGCGCCTGTCAGTCAGAAATTCCACCACTTATACATGAATGGATAAGATCAATATATGAACTGGCACCATTCAATGATTCTTTGTTGTGAGGGGTGGTTGCTATGCAATATGATTTTTATTATTGGAGGAGGTTGGGGAATCTGTAGGGTCTTTCCCTTTCAAGATCCAGATGATGACTTCATTAAGGCCAAATCTACGGGACAAGAACGCCTGTACTTCTTGCAGATGAATGCCCCATTTACAAATGGTGCAGGCTGTCAGGCCATGGGGAGCAACTACAACCCACGCCCGTTAACAATCAGGGCCCAAAGCCCCCAGCAAGATAATAGGACATCATGGCCTTAAGTAAAGCTAAAATAGGAAAAAAAGATTTCGAGAAATGGTGGATTTATTGAAAAAAGCCTCAAGTATATATAGGACCTCAAGGCTAGAATCAGGATTGAGAAAAAGGGATTGATATAGGGAGAATCTCAGCATTGATTGCTGACTGAGATAAAAAATATATAAATATTAAGGTATGGGGAGTGGGACCATCATCAGCATAATTTGCTGGTGCATCTCAAAAAGGTAATTGTTTGGGGTGCAAGTGCCAAGATGGGATTCCGCCTCAACCTGATTGAGGTTTTGACATATTCAGCATTAGTCGCTAGTGTCAAATAATTTATTACAATTAATATTATTGGGGCCAATCCCCAATACTTTAGATCAGTCTGAACCCAAGTTAATGGGGAGCCCAATATGGCATTTGCCTGTAGTCTAGTCATGACCCCTAATCAAGGCTTCCCCTAAATAAAGGGAGACGCCTGACACAGGCCATAGCTGCACTAGTTTGAGGTCTTAGTATCCCAATTTAATCACAGGAAAAAAGCCAAACTAATACCAGCTTAATGAGGCCTCAGTCCCACACGCCGCATGGCTATACTGAAGGAGCTTATTAAGAGAAATAGCGATCTTCTGACACCAATTGTGCACCATACCACTGTTCCACCTGGCGTTGAAAACAGGCGCGCTGCTTATGAGGGTACACCAACCTTTCTTCATGGGAATGCTTCAGACGTGTTAAATCCTTCCACAAAGTAGGGTGTAGCAAAGGGGCTCAGGCAATGAATGTTTTTAGTCCCAAATAGTTTCAACCTGAATGCAAGTTTTAGGCCAATTCCAACTAATCTTAGGATCATAACCCTGCACATGGTCGCCTCTTCCTAAGGCAAGTTCTCATATTCAATCCAGGTATTAGCAGCCTTGGGTGAACCCCACCACATCCCAATCCGTTGCTGCAGCAAGGGAGAGTGGTCACGCCAGATCTTCCATTGGGCCAGTGAGAAGAAGTGGCCATGTAAGGTTTTAAGAATGTTTTCTAAAACTACCAAATTTACCAAGTCTGGACGTGATTTATAGTGGTGTTTGCATAAAGACAGTACTTTATCTCAATGGGAGTAAAACCATTGGCACTCCAGCTAATTGCATCTTCCGCAACTACTCCTGAAAGGGCCCCCATTCAACAGCGTTTTCTTTTGTTCAACCCACTTTCAGCAAATCAGAGGCCTTAGATGGAGGATGTGTGTGTAAAACCAGTGTAAGGCTCTAGTAGCCTCAAACCCAGACAAGATCCAAGGTAACGCCTCCTCAGAAGAAAAGGTGGTGTTAGACCACCTGAGAGAAAGTTCAGCTGAAAGAGTGTAACGCCTAGTCTAGCAAAATTGCGGTGTTGGGAACAATTCAATATATGCATTAAGATTCACTAATGAAAGACTCAATCTTTTAAGCCAGTCGCCAACTTGGGGGATACCCACTTTATTGAACTTTATTTCATCAAAGAGGTCAATGCCTGCATCTAGCCATGCCTTAGCATCAGTGAGATTTAGGTCTCTTGGACATCTGCTTCCATCACGTCGTGGCCCACTGGAAGCTTCATCCACTTGAAATATGCTCAGTGCAGATGCATAATAATTTAAAGATTATCTACAACTCAATTGGGATCTGTGTGTCAATCCACCATTTTGCTGCCCAGTGGAGAACTTGCTAGCGCGAAAGTAGCTGCTGTCTGAAGGATGTGGCTTTTAAAAATCCATTGAGTTGCTTTCACATATGGGAACTGCATCATTTTCCACTGCAACACAACCCAGGTTGAGACTCCTCCATGGGTAAGCATTTCCTTCTGCATCAGCGTAATTTATGGGGATAGTATGAGTTATGACACTGTGCTCCTGGGTAGCATCAGAGAAATTATAAATTGGTACCAACACTATTGATATTTTTGGCAATAGATTTTAGTGTTCTGATGAATCTAATTTGAATCTCAAAGCAACTATAACTTCATCAGGGTTATGAGCCAATAAGGGTTATCTGATTGAGGTGATTGAACCCTGTCAGGGTTAATTACCAAAATATTTCCACTCAAGGGAGTAACATCTGATCAAACCTGAGTATTTTTACTAGGCTCAGGGAATTTGAGTCCCAGATTAGGAGAATTGGTGGTGGGCATCCTTGCAGTAGCAGAGGATTCCATAAGGCCTGAAAGGAGCAGTTTTCCAGTACTGAGTCCCTGGACCAAGTCAGAATTTTGTGGGTTAGCTACTGATACCTCAGATTTGCCAAGGACTTTCCAATTGGCAGGAAACACGGATTCTGCTAGATCATTAACCCCTAACCCACCCATGGATTAGACGCCATTACAGGATCTTGGGCCTTCAAATCTACATTTGAGCAAATCTGTGTTTCATTGATTGTAGAGTTGATGTCTGAGTCAATAGGGTGCACTTGGGTAGCATTGCTGACACTTTTATCACTAAAGTCAGAAGATTCAACCCCACCAGTTGGATTAACCACATGGCGGAGTAGTTTTGTGATAATAAAACTTAGTTACTTTAGGCCAACAATTCTATGATCTAAGCTCTGTTATTAAGGGATTTCCACCTGTAACTGGATCAGCTCAAAGTTATAAGAATTGCTAAATGGGGGAAATAGGCGCGCTCTATATTTTCTTTTGCTGAAACTTTTACCAGATCATTTTTTGAAGTTTAAAAAAGAGGTTAACTCACAAAATTAAAGATAGGTGTGCGCAACTACACCTAGTGATTATCAAAAACCTATGAATCTATCAATTTTTGTGAATAACGCTGGTCTTTAAACTTTTATTTAACTGAGGCAAGCTGACCAGGGGACAGGCATTACTGAAAGAAAGAAATGACATAAAACCTGAACAGGGTCAACTCCATCAAAGAAAGTTTTTCCACCTCTGAATTGGGACTCAAATTTTTCTGTTTACGTCATGGGTAAGGTTTTCATGTTATTAGACCTACTAAATGCCAATAGCTTCCTTTGGCTGGCACCCTGATCAATGTGCGAAGGGTGGGAATCAAACCCACAACCTTCAGGTTGGTAGCCATATGCCCTTACTGACTCGCCTTCCACCCCCAGTATTTATAAACTTACCCACATACTTTTCTTTTTTTAGCTGACTTCAAAAAAAGGAGGTTCTCAATTTGATTTGTAAGTTTGTTACATGTTTGTTCATGCATTAATTTTGAAATTGCTGGACTAATTTGAATGAACTTTTAAAGAAAGAGGATGTTTTTATTGTGATACCATTCTAAATTTTGTAAATTTGTTATGATAAATAAAGTTTTAGATATAAGGATTAAAATTTTTATATGTTTTCAATGCTAATCAGTATATCATTTTTCAGAGCGGTTTAATACCTGGTTGATCAAATAGTTACAATGGGTTTTCCAAAATTTTGGTGGTCTTTTAGGTAATTAATAAGCTTAATGGTATTAGTAAATAGTTAGTGACTGGTTGATTCGATAGTCAATTGGTTTTAGTAAGCAAAAAAATTATTAGTTTAGAAGATTTAATTAGTTTAGATCAATTGTTTAGTGTATTTTATATGATCAACAGGTAATGTCTTTGGCAAATTAGGTAAAGATTTTAGTTTATTTGATGGATTCAATTGGCCTTGCTATGACGTTTGAATATTTAATTAAGTCAATAGGTTCAACTACTATTTAATCTAATAATTGTATGAAGTTCCTCCAAAAAATAGGCTAATTACTTTACTAAACTCATCAATGATTATCTTAATATTTAAACTAAAGAAATTAATTAATATTATCTGAAAATAGTAAGCAGGTGAAACTGCTACCTGCTTATATATATAATCAAAGCAGTGTAGAAAAACACCAGATTAAGGTAATTATTTAATAAAATAAATTATTTATTAACCATTGTGATTCCAAATAGAAGTAAAAGATATGTGGCTGAGGCCTCAGATTAATGCTAGTGTAATAGTTTATGCTAAAACCTTATATTTGATAACATCTTAACTTTTTTCTGAGATTATTGGGTTAAAAACTTATTTTTTAATTTCAATTTGTAGTAATTTTAAATATATTTGAATTGACACTAATAAGCAGATTCACCGCTGAATTTTCATTCAAGTTTACAATAAACCTAATCTTTCCTCATTGAAGTCAACCTAATGAAATTTAGATGGGTGAATTTTTAGTATGAGATCATGCATCATTCACATGGCTAATTGCCTCACATCCCCAAAACAACTTGTATAAAATAATCCACATAGAATTAATCAAATTATGAGAGGTTTTAAATGTTAAATCTGAGATAATATCAGAAAATTGAAAATTCCTAAACATTACACGCTGGGCATCTGTTAGTGATTGGTAGACATAGCTCTCATAGCTTGCCTTTCATGCAGTAAATCTAGTCAGTCTGCTACAAGATTGAGTATCACTGCAAGTTCAAGTTTATTGTCTTAAAACTTGAGTCTATGGTCAATATTAAATCAATAGACTTATTCTGGCTCATAAAACCTCTTTCAATAAAAATGGGAAAAAATGACTTTGAAAATTGCACTAAAATTATAAAATCAATTATAATGTACTGGAATTATGAACTAATTGTTATAAATGTACTAAAAAGTATAAAATGTTTTACACAAAAACACTAATAATTATACAATAGTTGATAAAAAATGCATTGCATTTTTGGGGGGAAATAACAACTTCAAAATACATTTAAAAGTATAAAATAATCACTAAAAATATTCTAAAAATATGAAGTAAACGTTAAAAAATGCACTAAAAAGCTTAAAATACCTGATAAAAAGTATGAAAAAATAATAACCTTTTTGAAGTCAGCGCCATTATTCAAGCTATCTATAAAATTTGGCTCACAAATACAAATTAAAGGTTATATTTGATTGGGTCCAAGTGTAAACTTTAAGTAACTAAGAATAACAGTACTGAAACTTTTCTTTCTCGTTGCAAACACTTTTGCAACCTATTCAATTTGAGACTAAATCTAGTTTGATGATCTCATAGAGGGGATAAGTCTGCGCCCATGTCTGGGAGCAGTTGGGCAAGCAAGGCAAGAGGAGCAGGCGGAAGGCCCGCAGCCTCTAACGTTTGAAAACGCCCTGGAGAATCTGGCAGAATAAAAAAAAATCTAAAAAAACTGGTGGTCACAATTTCCCCGGAGATACTCATGTGGCAAGCATGATGCAACCAGTACATCAACACGCCACATTCCCAGCCACTTTCATCGGTGGAATTTGGAGTCCGTGTGTATCTGGACATCCAAAAAACGGCCCTATGGGAAAAATTTTGTGAAGATGTACACAAAATTTTCCCAACCGTGGTGTACGTTGCACCTCACTCCATGTCACGCAGTTGGCTGGACCTAAGTTTCAAAAGCAAAATAGCAGCAGATGAGGCTGCAGCGGTGCACATAGTGGTCGACCTCCTCAAAGGGCAACGGGTCATTGAAACTTAATGCACCAGATGGAAAAAAAAATTTTCCTCACATTTGACTTTTTGCCTACCACGGTAAAATGTGACATTTTGGAGCAACACTTGAAAGATGGTCTTGCCATATATGGCGAAATACAATCTTTCAAAATGCAACGTTTCAAGCTGATGCCACACCTGTGCATCAGCAAAGCCATCGCAGTTCTGACCCCACCTGAGGAGATCATGAAGGACCTAACCAAGATCCCACACTCCACCTTTATTGACATCGCAGGGCATACCACCCACCTATTCCAGGTAACTGTGGACAGCGCGCCCCCCATTTGCACCCACTGTGATGCGTTCAGCCATAAGGTGCATGCGTGCCCCATCAAAGAGGGCGTCACATTCCAAGAGCACCCCTCAGCAGCTATGACCAGTGGAGAGGCGCACTACGAACCAACTGCAAGTACCAAGGAGGCTTTCCGTGGGGAGCACAAGGCTGCTACCTATTGGTAAAGCCCATCTCCTCGCAGGAGTGGAAGAAGGCCAAGCAGGCCCATAGGGCCGCGGCCAAGGAAATGGCCAAGGCCAACACCACCATCCCACACTCACAACGCCAGGAGGACATGGAGACCTTCACGGCGGAAGCAACTCAGGAATTCATCACCCAATCAGATTGGGAGGCCCATGCCAAATGGGCCACTCAATCTGAGGATCTGATGGGAGATTTGATCTCACCCAATCGCTGCACCCAAGCCCCGGTCAAAACCAACTTGGGACCTATCCCAACGGAAAATTTTTTTTGCCCCACTCGATGGTGCACTGAACTTATCCGCACCATAAAAAATTCGTCCAACATCAGGAAAACAAAAAGTGAAGGCCAAAGCCAACGCGACTCTTTCTGCAAAAACTAAAAACCCTGATAGCGTTGCTGCTAATACCTGTGCTGCTGTGAAAGCCCGTGGGGACCTGGAAGAGGCTGGTGGGCCTGGGGGCCCCCCCCCTCACACCTAAGGTGCAATGGGGGAAAACTTCACCCTAGGGACGCTGAATATTGCCAGACTCAAGGCCTCCCCGTCCAAGGCTTGGAAACTGAGTTTTTTACAAAACAATTTACCCGTGGATATCCTGGCCATCCAGGAGTCCCACTGTCCATGAGGTTCTGAGGAAACTTGGAAAACAATGCTCCTACCATCCCTTTCCTTTTGGTCGAAGCACTGTGGGGTGCTAATTTGAGAAAATAATTTTTTCAAATTTACATCTTCAGAAATATTTCTAAATGTCTGAGTGCTCGTTGTCACCTTCTCATGGGCCGATGTTGCACACACAATCATCAACATTTACGCCCCAAATGGTGCACATGAGCGTCAGGAATTTTTCTCGTTGGTCAAATCCCTCCTGCTACCCCCCAATTCTTTCCTAGTTGGCGACATGAACTGTTGGCTAACCTCACCAACGGACTGGTGGCTGCCCTCACCCCACGCCCCAAAGGTTTACATAGAACTACGCGTTCTAAAAGCCACCCTTGGGCTAAGGGATGCGCTGCCGCGACATGCCCCACTGCTCAAAAACATGATGTGTCCCCATGTCCACAATGGCCAATTAAGGTCCATGACCTGCATTGACCTTATTCTAATGCTGGCGAAATTCCAACCCCACATCTCCCACTTCAAGACAACAAAATTAGAATTATCCAACCATCAACTGGTCTCGCTAACCTACCACCTACCTATCACAGCTGCTAAGGCCCCACATTGGTACAAAATCTGCCCCCGAGCTCGCGTCGCCAGGATTTTCCATGTGGGTGGAAGAGGCAACTTTGGCAAAATCATTTGTTGCACCATTTTGCGCAGACCCCATTTCCACATGGGCAACTTTCAAAGAAGATACCATCTGCCACTATCGCCATCTCTCCTCCAGACGCTCACGAGCCACATTGGCAGTTATATTGCACGTGCTGGCGGAATTGGCCCACTTGGAGTCCAACATTCCAGCCACAGGATATAGCCCTTCATGGGGCCAGAAGTGGGCGGAGGCAGCTGCCCACCTCAACGCACTCAAAAGACAACACAAACATTGGGTTTGTGTCCAATACAGGGCCACACACATCACTAAAGGTGACAAGTGCACTGCATACTTCTTCAAAAAAATTTTGCACCATGCCAGAGCGTGGCCTGAACACGGGTGCAAAGATCGGATAATTCCATTGTGGACACACTGGCCAAAGTGGCAATCGAGATGCAATGATATTACTCTGAGTTATACCGAGCCAAATCAATTCAGCCGGCCAAAATGGCGGAATTTCTCAACTGAGCTCATATCCGCACCATTTTCTGATACCCAGAAATAATGAATTTAATTACTCCGAATGAATTATGGACAGCCATTTGCGGTGCGCCAAACCAAAAATGCCCAGGCCCAGATGGCATTCCATATGAGTTCTACAAAAAATATTTTAAATATATATTCCCATTGCTGCTAGCCTCACTCAACCAAAGCCTGTTGGAAACGCGCCTCCTACCAGGAGGACAAGAGGCCTTTACTGTCACACTCTTCAAGAAAGGGGATAGGCTTGACTTAGCCAACTAGCGCCCCATTTCTCTAACAAACACAGACACCAAAATTTTAACCAAAATCATGGCTAACCGTTTAGGGACTGTAGCAACTGCCACCATCTCCCCAGAACAATTCGGTTTCATCCCCAGAAGGTCGATTTGGGATAACGTGCACTCTGTGGCTAATGTGTGTCAGTCCACAGCCTCTGGGGCACTTGTATTCTTGGACCAACAAAAGGCCTATGATAGAGTAAACTGGGAATACCTCAGGGCCTGCCTCCATCAATTCCGCCTACCCCCCCGCTTCATTAACTGGTTGATGCTGCTCATAGAATCTGCAACAATGGCAGTGTGTGGCCCAGGCTTCCTAACGGAAGTAGTCCACCCTCAAAGGGGCCTGCGACAAGGGGACCCCCTCAGCCCACTCTTATACAACTTCAGCCTTGACCCACTACTGCGAAATGTGAATGCCCGCCTCACTGGGGTCCATGTGCCAGGCCAAACCCAAGTCAAGATGATGGCATTTTCAGATGATTGCGTAGTGGGGGTGTCTAATAACAAAGATGCACGCACGCTTGAAGCCCTCATCCAGGAATATTCCCAGGTAAGCAACGCGGCACTGAACGCTTCCAAAACTGAAATCATCCTCCTTGGTCGGTTTCAGAACTGCTGGGCCCCAGCAAGTAGTTCCCAACCTGGCCCATCTGCTCGCCCACGTCCACGCCTTACTAACTCAACATACACCGCTCCACTGGTGCTCCCCTTTGTGCCACGTCCTACCATAGGACCGGTACGCCATCTGGGCGTATGGATGGAGGCAGGCGGATATGCGTCAGCAGTAATGGAGTGCTGTATACTGGACAACGTGACGAAGCGAATCGCCTCTCTCAGAGCCCACCCTACTTCCCTCACTGGCAGGGTTGTTCTAGCCAACTCTATGCTCCTATACAAAGTCTGGTTCGGAGCCCACGCCATCCCCTTCTCCCCAAGCTTCTTCAAATCCCTGTATGCTTTGCTGCAAGGATGGCTTTGGTCAGGCCACCCTCCACCAGTATGGCTAGAGGTCATGTTTGGCCCTCATCATCATGGTGGCATGGACCTGCTTGACTTCAAAGCCCATGCCACCAAGATCCTGGGCACCTGGATCGCGGCCGTCACTGCTCCTACACTCCCATCCCAACACTGGTCCCGCGTGGCCCGCTCCAACTTCTCCCAAGCCTTGGGCCTCAATAATCCATCAAACCCCCACTCCCTGATGAAATACCTCGCATCACACACATCGGCCACAGGTCCTCACGGGACTAAAACCCACTACAAACGAATTCTACTCTCCATGTGAAGCGCAGAGTGGAGAATTCGTATTAGTGGACATACAACCTGAAGAGGCCGCCCCTCTCCTCAGTTCACACAAGAGGTACAGGGGCTACCCATCCATGATGGCGTGATCCCCATTCGGCCCCAAGTCCTATCCAGGGTGGACTACCTGGACATGATGGACATCCCTTATTCCATTGAAACCCAAAAGACTATCTGGTAATACGCACACCATCCTCTGTTGCAGCCTCAAGTCCGCTCCCATGTGTGGCGCTGCCTGAGGCAGGTTTATCATACAGCTGAGCGCTCTAACACTTTACACTCATCCTGTTTCGTGTGTGGCCAGTATGGAACGCTGCTCCACCGCCTGGAGAAGTGCCCCACCTCTAAAGTGATATGGCGCGAAGTCCAACGTCTGCTAGGCCAGGATCAAACGCATCCCCTCAGTCTGTCAAGAGATATGTTTGCTTCATCAATGGCCTCCCCCTCCCACCCTCCCTCCGTGCTCTGGTGGTTGCAATCGCCATGTGGACTATCCACACGATTGTCTTGGATGCCATCGCTGGAGAAATCCCCACACTCCCTGAAGATGTCCACAGATTCCGGTCTCATTTGGTGGACCACTTTCAAGCGTGGATGTTTGGATATTCCCACCGCATCGCAAACAGCCGGTATCCTCTTGGTTCCTAGTCTGGTTCATCAAATCATACCCCTTCCTCCACACGTGCTCAATAGTGGCTTCGGCCCCTTCACACGTTCCCTCCCCCTCCAATAAGTGGCGTTCCCACTGGCAACAAGAGATAGCATCGCTTCTCTGGGGTGCCTCCCCTGGTACTATGTTTTGTCTCGTCTGAGTCATATTCAGAAGTGTCCGTCCCATGGTCAGCCTTCCCCGCAATAAATTAAATTAAATTAAAAAGAATATACAGTGCTGAACTTTTCTTTCTCGTTGCAATCACTATTGCAACCTATTCCATTCAAGACTGAATCTAGTTTGATAATCTCACAGAGGAGATTAGTCTGAGCCCATGTCAGGGAGCAGTTGGGCAAGCAAGGTAAGAGGAGCAGGTGGAAGGCCTACAGCCTCCAACGTTCAAAAACGCCCCAGAGAATCTGACAGAATTGACAAAAATACTAAGAAACTGGCAGTCACTATTTCCCCGGAGATACTCACATGGCAAGCATGATGCAACCAGTACATCAACACGCCACAATCCCAACCACTTTCATTGGTGGAATTTGGAGTCCGCGTGTTTCTGGACATCCAAAAAATGGCCTTATGAGGAAAATTTTGTGAAGATGTGCACACAATTTTTCCAACTGCGGTGTACGTTGCACCTCACTCCATGTCATGCGGTTAGCTGGACCTAGGTTTTGAAAGCAAAATAGCAGCGGACGAGGCTGCAGCGGTGTGCATAGTGGTCAACCTCCCCGAAGGGCAACAGGTCATCAAAACTAAACGCACCGGATGGACAAAATCAAACCAAATTTTCCTCACGTTTGACTTTTTGCCTACTACGGTAAAACGTGACATTTTGGAGCAACACCTGAAAGATGGTCTCGCCATATATGGCGAAATACAATCTTTCAAAATGCAACGCTTCACACTGATGCCACACCTGTGCACTGGCAAAGCCATCGCAGTTCTGACCCCAACTGAGGAGATCGCGAAGGACCTAACCCAGATCCTGCACTCCACTTTTATTGATATCACAGGGCATACACCCACCCATTCTGGGTGACCGTGGACAGCGCGCCCCCATTTGCACCCACTGTGACGCGTTCAGCCATAAGGCACACACATGCCCCACCAAGGAGGGCGTCACATTCCAAGAGCACCCCTTGGCGGCCATGGCCAGCAGAGAGGCGCACTACAAACCAACCGCAAGCACCAAGGAGGCCTTCCCGTGGGGAGCACAAGGCTGCTACCTACTGGTAAAGCCTATCTCCCCACAAGAGAAGAAGAAGGCCAAGCAGGCCCATAGGGCCGTGGCCAAGGAAGTGGCCAAAGCTACCACCGCTATCCCACACTCACAACGCCAGGAGGACATGGAGACCTTCGCGGCGGAAGCAACTTGGGAATCCATCAACCAATCAGATTGGGAAGCCCATGCTAAGTGGGCCACTCAATCTGAGGATCTGATGGGAGATTTGATCTCACCCAATCGTTGCCAAGCTCCAGTTGAAACTGACTTGGGACCCATCCCAACTGAAAAAAAAAAATTTCTGACCCACTCAACAGTGCACCAAACTCGCCCGCACCATAAAAAATTTGTCCGACGTTGGGAAAACAAAAAGCGAAGGCTAAAGCCAACGCGACTCTTTCTACAAAAATCAACAAAAACTCCGATAGCATTGCTGCTAACACCCATGCTGCTGTGAAGGCCCGCGGGGATCTAGAAGAGGATGGTGGGCCTGGGTGCCCACCCCCTCACACCTAAGGTGTGATGGGGGAAATCTTCACTCTAGGGACATTGAATATCGCTGGACTCAAGGCCTCCCCGTCCTGGGCTAGGAAACTGAGTTTTTACAACACAATTTACCCATGGATATCCTGGCCATCCAGGAGTCCCACTGTCCACAAGGTTCCGAGGAAGCTTGGAAAACAATATTCCTCCCATCTCTATCCTTTTGGTTGATGCACTGTGGGGTGCTAATTTGGAAAATAATTTTTTCAAATTTTTTCCTCAAAACATTCCTAAATGGCTGAGTGCTTGTTGTCACTTTCTTGTGGGCTAACGTAACACACGCAATCATCAACATCTATGCCCCAAATGGTGCACGCGAGCATCGGGAATTTTTCTCTGTGGTTAAATCCCTCCCACTACCCCCAGACTCCTTCCTAGTTGGCGACATGAACTGTTGGCTAAACGCACCAATGGACCAGTGGCCTTCCTCACCCCACGCCCCCCAGGGTCACATAGAACTACGCGTTCTAAAGGCCACCCTCAGGTTAATGGATGTGCTGCTGCGACATGCCCCGCTGCTCAAAAACATGATGCGTCCCCATGTCTACAATGGCCAATTAAGGTCCATGACCTGCATCGACCTTATTCTAATGCTGGCGAAATTCCAACCCCACATCTCCCACTTCAAGACAACAAAATTAGAATTCTCCAACCATCAACTGGTCTTACTAACCTACCACCTACCTGTCACAGCTGCTAAGGCCCCACATTGGTACAAAATCTGCCCCCCAAGCTCAGGTTGCCAGGATTTTCCATGTGGGTAGAAGAGGCAACTTTGGCAAAAAAGTTTTTTACACCATTCTGCATGGACCCCATTTCCACATGGGCAACTTTCAAAAATGACACCATCCGCCACTCTCGCCATCTCTCCTCCATATTCTCATGAGCCACATCAGTGGTTATCTCGCGCGCTCTGGAAGAATTGGCACACTTGGAGTCCAACATCCCAGTTACAGGATACAGCTCTGCATGGGGATGGAAGTGGGCGGAGGCAGCTGCCCACCTCAACGCACTCAAAAGACAACACAAACATCAGGTTTGTGTTCAGTACAGGGCCACACGCATCACAAAAGGTGACAAGTGCACCGCACAATTCTTTAAAAAAAATTACACCACGCCAGAGCGTGGCCTGCACACAGGTGCAAAGATCGGATAATTCCATTGTAGATATACCGCCGAAGTGGCAATCAAAACGCAACAGTATTACTCTGAGTTGTACCAATCTGACCCAATTAAGCTGGCCAAAGTGGCGGAATTTCTTGACCGAGCCCACATCTGCTCCATTTTATGATACCCAGAAATAATGAATTTGATTACTCCGAACAAATTATGGACAGCCATTTGCGGTGCACCAAACCAAAAATGCCCAGGCCCAGATGGCATTCCATATGAGTTCTACAAAAAATATTTCAAATATATATCCCCATTGCAGCTAGCCTCACATAACCAAAGCCTGATGGAAATGCGCCTCCTACCAGGAGGACATGAGGCCTTCACTGTCACACTCTTCAAGAAAGGGGATAAGCTAGACTTATACAACTGGCTCCCCATTTCTCTAACAAACACAGACACCAAAATTTTAACAAAAATCATGGCTAACCGTTTAAGGACTGTAGCATCTGCCACCATCTCCCCAGAACAATTCGGTATCATCCCCAGAAGGTCGATTTGGGATAACGTGCACTCTGTGGCTAATGTATGTCAGTCCACAGCCTCTGGGGCACTTGTATTCTTGGACCAACAAAAGGCCTATGATAGAGTAAACTGGGAATACCTCAGGGCCTGCCTCCATCAATTCCGCCTACCCCTTCGCTTCATCAACTGAGTAATGCTGCTCACGGAATCTGCAACAATGGCAGTGCATGGCCCTGGCTTCCTAACGGAAGTAGTCCACCCTCAAAGGGGCTTGCGACAAGGGGACCCCATCAGCCCACTCTTATACAACTTCAGCCTTGACCCACTACTGCGAAATGTGAATGCCCAACCCACTGGGGTCCACATGCCAGGCCAAGCCCCATTCAAGATAATGGCGTTCGCAGATGATTGTGTGGTTGGGGTGTCTAATAATCAAGATGCACGCGCGCTTGAAGCTCTCATCCAGGAGTATTCCTGGGTAAGCAACGCGGTACTGAACACTTCCAAAACCAAAATAATCCTCCTTGGTCGGTTTCAGAACTGCTGGACCCCAGCAATTAGTTCCCAACCCGGCCCATCTGCTCGCCCACGTCCTCGCCCTACTAATTCAAAACACACTGCCCCACTGGTGCTCCCCTTCGTGCCACGTCCTACCATAGGACCAGTACGCCATCTGGGCGTGTAGATGGAAGCAGTCAGATACGTATCAGCAGTAATGGAGTGCCATATTCTGGATAACATGACAAAGCGAATCGCCTCTCTCAGAGCCCACCCTACTTCCCTTACTGGCAGGGTTGTTTTAGCCAACTCTATGCTCCTCTCCAAAGTCTGGTTTGGAGCCCATGACATCCCCTTCTCCCTAAGCTTCTACAAATCCTTGTACGCCTTGCTGCAAGGATGGCTTTGGTTGGGCCGCCCTCCACCAGTGCGGCTAGAGGTCATGTTTGGCCCTCAACATCATGGTGGCATGGGCCTGCTTGACTTCAAAGCCCATGCTGCCAAGATCCTGGGCACCTGGATTGCGGCTGTCACTGCCCCTATGCTCCCCTCCCAACACTGGTCCCGCGTGGCCCGCTCCAACTTCTCCCACGCCTTGGGCCTCAACAATCCATCGAACCCCCACTCCCTGATGAAATACCTCGCTTCACACATATCGGCCACAGGTCCTCACGGGACTAAAACCCACTACAAACGAATCCTACTCTCCATGCGGAGCGCTGAGTGGAGAATTTGTATTAGCGGACATACAACCCAAAGAGGCCGCCCCTCTCCTCAGTTCACACAAGAGGTACAGGGGCTACCCATCCATGATGGCGTGATCCCCATTCGGCCCCATGTCCTATCCAGGGTGGACTACCTGGACATGATGGACATCCCTTACTCCATTGAGACCCAAAAAAATATTTGGAAATATGTACACCATCCTCTGTTGCAACCTCAAGTCCGCTCCCATGTGTGGCACTGCCTGAGGCGGGTGTATCGTACAGCTGAGCGCTCTAACGCTTTACACTCATCCTGTGTCGTGTGTGGCCAGTATGGAACGCTGTTTCACTCCTGGAGAAGTGCCCTACCTCTAAAGTGATATGGCGCGAAGTTCAACGTCTTCTGGGCCAGGATCATACGCATCCCTTCAGTCTGTCAAGAGATATGTTTGCTCTATCAATGGCCTCCCCCCTTCCGCCCTCCCTTTGTGCTTTGGTGGTTGCAATTGCCATGAGGACCATCCACACGATTGTCTTAGATGCCATCGCAGGCTCCACCCCCACCCTCCCAGAAGCGGTCCACAGATTCCAGTCTCATTTGGTGGACCACTTTCAAGTGTGGATGTTTGGATACCTCCCACCGCGTCGCCAACAGCTGGTCTCCTCCTGGTTCCCAGTCTGGTTCATCAAATCAGACCCCTTCCTCCACACGTGCTCAATTGTGGCTATGGCCCCTTCACACGTTTCCTCCCCCTCCCCATAAGTGGCGTTCCCGCTGGCAACAAGAGATAGCATCGCTTCTCTGGGGTGCCTCCCCTGGTACTAAGTTTTGTCTCTTCTGAGTCATATTCAGAAGTGTCCGTCCCACGGTCAGCCTTCCCCGCAATAAATTTAAATTTAAATTTAAGAATATACAGTGCTGAGTCTATAGGGTCTTTTTATTAAAAATTTATCCAGGAGACTGCATGAGACACACGTATAAGTACTTCAATGAACTTGATTTTATCAGTAAATAATTTAAATCATCGTTAGTATTTTACTTTATACATATTCTTAAGGCAGAAACACAATAGAGCTGAAAATTTATTTTAACCTTGTTTAAGTTACGTTTAAGCCTTCACCAAGTGTGAATGTATAGTGCTTTATTGTGGTAATGTTTATTTTACATGTTACACAAAGTACAACCAGCGCTTGACTATATAATTTGTGTTTTGTGTTATGTGAATGTGTACACTATCAATATTTAGCAACTGTGTTTCTATCTCTTTCTACATTTTGGGTTAGATGTCATAAAGAGCAAATCTCAGTTCAGTGCAGTCTCTTGGTGTGCTGGTTATTGATATCTTTATTTTTTATATTGTTTATAACTTGTGATCACTTTGAATGTGGTGTCTTATATGATTGCTTATTCCACAGATGCTATTATCTCTTATGGTGTGTTCATGAGTCTGTATGTGAGTAAATGTGTGATGGTGTGTGTGCAGGGGATTGCTTGAACTGGTCTGTGCTGTAGTGTATAATAAAAGCCAGCTTAAATGCATTCCCTAGAGTTGATAAAATAAACACTTTTACTGATGACTGCCTGCAACTTAGCCATAAATGATTCTACTTGAGGCCTGCAAAGAATTATATAAAAAATACCAATCTTTATCAACAAACTAACATGATCTAGTAAATTAAAATGGTCATAACAGTCATATTGATCATGTAATAATTTAAAATTTTATATTTTATTTGAGGTGAACCATCCTGGGGATGATATTGCACCGATTAAGGGAAATTGAATGAATGGTAAAGGAGGATAAAATCTGGAGAACCTCCATGAAGGGCGTATGATAGGCAGAAACTCCATGGACCACCTTTGCTATTTGCTATCTCATAAGGGCATTAATGCGCAACGCCAACACAGTCATAATTGTCCCCTACCCAAAGTTCCTGTACAAGAATTGAACTTGGGGAGGCAGTGGTAGAGGGTTCATTATGTAATAATCTACTTCAAAAAAATTGTTGGATTTCAGGGGTTTCAAGCTTGATGGTGCATTAAGGGCCTAAAATTCCAACAAATAGGGGAAATAAAACACTGGTTATAAGAAAGGCAAATAAATAATAAAAACTAAAAATTTGTGTTTCACAATAGTTTTATCAGTGTCATGGGGGTAAGAAAAATGAAACCTCTCAATATCTGACTGGTCATTATTTAAACTGTATTGAGGGTTGAGGGGAATTCAATGATAAGTTTGTAACGGCTTGTTACAGTTCAAATAAATAAGTATGTAAGTTCAATCCATTAGAGATCTGAAAACTTGATTCATCTTAGTTGAACAATGGATGGGAAGTTAGTGTGTTAGGCAAGATGTACCCATGGGGTAACTTTTAATATTTTAACCAATCCCCTTTTGAAAAAATTATTGCATCTTGGGGGGCCCCTGCCACATCCATAAAAGGGGATTGTCCACGCTTAGGTGTTAATTTAGAACTAGACGTGATAAGGGGGAGAGACAACCAAAGTGCTGCCTTGAAACCACCTATGAGTCAGAATATTCCGACTTCCTAAACTAATTATTCAGCCAAGTTTTTGTAATATTTAGAGAATTATTGCCCCAATTAACGATTCCACTGCGACTTACCAGGGTCTTTTGGCCAATTTTACAATCATCTTCATCCATAACTATTCACAAAATTTTGGACTTTCAATTTTCTGACATTACCCCTTATAGAGCGTTAGTGGGGGAGTAAAGGTGTAAAAACCTGCTATGGACCCAGTTGATGGTGACTCCAGAAGCAAGGGATTTAATGGAGCATTTATCCTCTAGCTTATATGTGACTACAAATGGTACCTCAAAGATATTTCCAAGCTTCTCACTCCTAGGAGTGATCCAATTGTGGTAATACAGTACCAAGTCATATATTTGGAAGAATGAAGAGGGGCCAGCTCTCATTGGCGGCTTGACCTTCTTTAGTAAGTCTTTGCTAAGTTAGTCATAGCCTCAGACTGCAATTGATTAATGTGTTGGGCCAACTTTTTAATGGCTTGTTCAGAATCAGTCCTGTAAGAGAAGACATCTTTGGCCAATAAAGCTGGTACCCCAAGTTCTCGCCTATATAACACATAGAAAGGGGACAATTTAAAGGATACAATGGTAAATAAGGTGATAGGCCATGAGTGCACTGGGTAAGTAGAGGTCCCAATGGAGTGGGTCTGAACTGGCCATTTTCTGGAGTATAGAGACCAGGGTCCCTTTAGCTCTTTATAAAGCACCATTGGTGGATGGATTATAGGGGTCTGAGAAAAAATTTTATGTCCCCATGGAGGTGATGAGGAGCTTAACCACTCTGGAGGTGAAGTTTTTCCAATTGTCACAAAAGAGGACTTGGGGGAAGCCATGCTGCGTGAAGATATTTTTAATGTAAAAAGGTATAAGTGACTTTGGCAGTCTGAGCAAGGAGAGCAACAGCTTCACCCCATTTTGTGAAATGATCAATTCCAATCAGGATATAGCGATTGCCACCAGTGGTCTGAGGTAGTGGACCTACCACCTAAAAACTTATGGTGTGGAAGGGTTGTTGAGGTGTCGTAGGTTGGTACTGATAATTGGCCTTGAAGCTGGATTGTTCTTTGCAGGTCAGACAAGCATCCAGGACCTCAGCTATAGTCTCCATTATGCCAACCCAATAATGCCGCTCTTTAACCCACTTGAGGTTTTTTGGACTTCACCATGGCCCATGATAGTGTGAGACTCCTTTATCAAGGGTACTCGCTCAGATGGCCATAGATAGGGCAATAAGTTTACTACGCTTTCTTGTTTAACTTCCCGCTTTCCACCTTGGTGTTGCAGAAGTGCCATGCTAATATTTTTTGTACTGGCTCATCTTCATCATCCCATTTTAGGATTCATGAAGAGGTCATGCAACCTCTCTGCTTCGCTATTATCAAGGTGTAATACAGGCAGCCGTTACAACCCATCAACGTTCATATAAAGCGTTCCAGCTTGATGCTCAATGGTCATATTATAGTGCTGTAGCTTTAGAGCCCAGCGAGCCAACCGCTCAAAGGGGTCCTTCATATTTTGTAACCACTTTAAGGATGCATGGTCAGTAACCACTTTAAAGGAAGTCCCATATAAAAAAGAGTGATAATTTTGACAGTGAGCACGATAACAAGTCACTCCTTTTCAGTGATGCTGTAGTTGCGCTCATCTTTTGAGAGCATCTTAATGAAATAAAACCCAGGATGATCGACTCCATTTTTATCCAGCTGAGCCAAGATATCTTTAATGAATTAGTCAGAGGCATCCATGAACAACATGAAAGTCTTGCCATAGTCAGTGTGGCGGAGTATTGGCCTTTTCTGTAATAATGCCTTCATGGTCTCAAACGCGGCCTTTTGTTCAGCACCCCAATAGAAGAGTTGTGTCTTTAGCCAAGAGACGTACAATTGGCTCACTAAGCTAATAGAACTTGGGAATGAACTAATGGTAATACCCCATCATGCCCGAGAATATCTGGATGTCACGAAAGGTTTTGGGCGCGGAAATCTTGGATATTGCTTTGACTTTGTCTTTTAAAGGTTGTATCCCAACTTGGGAGATGGCGTGCCCAAGGAAATTTAACGTCTTTTGAAAGAAAGTACATTTAGAGGGCTTCAGCTTTATGTTGGATGCCCACAAGCGCTGAAACATCTCCTTTAGGTTTGTGAGATGCTCATTGAATGTCTTAGAGAAGACTGTGATGTCATAAAGGTAGATGATCACACAGCTCAGCTTAAGGTCCTGGAGAATGTGATCCATGGCCCGCTGAAAAGTAGCAGGCGTATCAAACTACCCCTGAGGTAGCCGAGTGGGTAGGAACAAACCCACACTTCAGATAAGGGCGCACTTCTCCTGATCCTGTGTAAAAAGGTCCATCTGTCAATACCCGGCCAAGTCCATGGCGGAGAAGTATTTAGATCCAGAGAGTTGGGCCAGAGCGTCGTCAAGACAGGGGATTGGGTAAATGTCCTTCTTTGTGAGGTTGTTCAGTTTGCGGTAGTCCATCACTACCCAATGACCTCCATTTTCTTTTTTACCAATAGGAGGGGGTATGACCAAGGGATTTGGATAGGCACCAACAACCAAGCGTCCAGCAGCTGTTTGAGCTCCGTCCGCATCTGTGGCTCCTCAACTTTGGATTTGCAGTAAGGTTTGGAGAGGATAGGGCAAGCATCCCTCATGTCAATGGTATGAGTCCAACCTTTCATGTGCCCATAGTAGGTGTCAGAGGTAGAGAAGATGTCGCTATATGACTTTAATAAGGTGTGAACCTTGTCAAACTCAGTGGAGGTTAGTTATCAGAAATATGATCAGTAGGAAGAGTGCATAGTGATTGGTCTGCTGGTAAGCCCTTATCAGCCATAGATCCAATACAGTAAACTTGTTTTACTTCTTCAAAAGAAATCAGTATACCCCTTCTGATCGCTTGATGCTTTTTTACAACTATATCCCTCTTGGTGAGATTTCATAGAAGAATGTTGATAGGTTGTTGATAGGCAGGGTCTAGCACGCCAAGCAAAACTCTGGGTTCAAAGGAACTAACTCTGTCAATTCTAGTATGATGCAATAAGAAATTTTGGGGGATTTATAGGGTAATCTTAGTATCAACTACACATTGTTCACTCGCTTTAATTACTACCTCTTTGGAGACATAGAAAGGAATACCCTCTAGGGCGTCCACTGATGGAGGCAACACTTTTGTATGACGTCCTGCTGTGGTGTTTTGTAGGGATGGAGCGGAAAAGGGATACTCAACGGTGTAAACATAGTCCTTTTTATTCAGCTCTTCATTTGCCAAAATTAGAGGAACCTCGCAGTTAAGCAAGGAGAGATAGCCCTTCTTCAAGCTATTAACTCCTTCATATTCGAGCATGAACTGGGTACCAATGAGTAGATCATAGGTATTGTTGTCCAAGGCTACTGTGGGGGCTGAGAGGAGAAGCTTCCCAAATCGGATGGGTAATGAGCAAGCTTTAATGGCATGAGTGTTGTTTGGCCCCGCAGTTCCAAACTCTTGTGTGTAGTCAAGGTCAGGGGCCAACTTAATTTTTTCATAAGTTTGGATGACACAACGTTCACAGGTGACCCAGTGTTGAGAATAGCCTTAACCTGCACTCCATTATCAATGACCTCCACTTTAATTAAAGTTCCACCTAAATTGGGGGGAAGAGTGAGGACCTCATTCAGCTGGAGAGTAGAAGTAAGGCATTTTGCGGTTTCAGAGAATTTATCCCAGATAGACTGCAGTGTATACACACTCTGAGTGGGCCAGATCATTGTGGTAATAAGATGATCAGCGTCACTGATGGTATCAATAACCTTCAGGTCTCTCAACTCCTGATAAAGATATGTTTGGCGGTGTACCCTAGCCCAATCCAATATCTTTGAATTTAATCGACCAGGTACCTTCAATTCCCTTGGGGATCCTAGAACATATTGACCTACATCTTCACCACCCCTTTCAGATTCATCCTCTGAGGGATTATTAATACATGTTAGGACGCCCATATGGGGTAAAGTAGGTTCAGGGCTTTCCTTATGGCAGGATAGGTCCTGGGGTTGTTCTTCAACCTTACTAACTTTTGGGGGAGGCATTGGAATTGTAACATCTCGATTTTTGACCTTCAAATTAGTGGCCTTATGCTGCTTCATAGAGATAGACTTTGGACTAGAGTTAGCTGAATAAGAGGTCAATAAAAATAGCATCATGGGCGTAGAAGCTTTAACTACCCCAGATTTGGGTCATTCAGTGGTAGTGAGCTTCGGTGAAACAGGTATTTTTGCTTTTGTGTCCTGGTGTAAGAATTACTTTAGTGGTTAATAATCGGTCATCACCCATATCCTTTTTACTGCACAGGTTTGATTTCCTCATGAACTTCGCGTTATATAGAATGTATTAGTTGATAATAGTATGGAGACTATTATCCAAAGTTGAGTTTGAACTATTATTAAGCCCAACGCTTTAGCGAGTACTTCCAATTAAATACTCTATAAGTTGTACTCATAGGGATTCGTTCCCTATATTCCTGTCCACCCAAGCTTCATCCAGAAACCCCAGTGACAGTCTCTTTTGGCCCAACACAAAGTTGGCGGCTATCCCTTATTGTGCTTCCCTTTGTCTCTAGATCCCCACTCAAATCTCTACTCTTCTCTCTGAGAGTCTTCAAATTATTGCCTTCTGCAATAATATCCTTAAGATGGAACGTCACAATAAAGCTGATAGTCTAACTATACACTGAATTGACAATACTACTACTAATACTAATAATACTGTTGGTGATAATACTTTTTCTACTGGTAATACCTTTTTTATTATAGTGAATCCTATGGAACTATATAGTAGGGGATTCAGCTGTCTAACCCTCGGTTGACACCTCTTCAATG